>JAODAL010012924.1:0-93393 GCA_025379985.1 Phyllomedusa bahiana | reverse complement strand
TTGCCCCGGTGGGGGCCTGATTGGCTCGATTGAGAGGAAAAGATAGCTAGGACTGCCCGATTTTGAACATTTTAAAGTGTGGGCGTTAAAAACTCTTTGATCAAAATATGTGAAAAAGAGAGTCCAAAGTTTTTTCACTGTGGGATCTTGGCCCTCAGCTCGGTTCTTTCTAGCTGGCACTGACAGTACGTTCCCAATTCAGTTATTTGGTCAGTTTTGCCCCGTAACTGCCCAGATAAGTGAAGTGTGAAGCGATTCTAAGAGCGGCGCCTGTCGTCTGCATGTCATACTAAATCACAGCATTGTTTCAATCCCAAAAACTACCGCTCTCTATGCATATTTGAGCATGGCACAATGTTCTACAACACCATACAGGCTCTCTCCAGCCAGGAAATAGCTTTTTTATGTGATTTGTCGCAAATAAATTCGGACGAAATGAATTTATGTGGAAAATTTGGCGACTTTTTGAGAAATTCGCTCATCTATAGCTGTAAATATAAAAGCTAGCATAGTTCTAATTGTGCTGTTTCTTTGCCTCTGGTATGTTAAAAGTTTTTATTTGTGCTGATGTACTATTGCAGTGAAACATCCAGGTGGTTTATGCTACCCTATCTGATGTGATTTAGGGAGAGGAACTTTGCTCTGTGATATGGAGGTTTATATGATTTGAAGCAGGATTTCTGGGTAAAAAACTGAGAAAAACAGAAAGTAAAAGTATTGATGACCCCACCTACATGCAGTAATTGATAGTACACACTTTGTTGCAGGGAAAACCAGTAATCACTGCATGTGTGGGAGCAGGCAGGCTGCCGTTAGGGCAGTACTACTCCTAATGCCGTATGTGGTCCGGCCACTCTGTGAAACAAGGGGGGGTCAGGAACGCCGGCAGCTACCTCCCCCTTGTCTTACAGTAATGGTAGAGAAAACAGGCCGCAGGCGACGCGCATACAATTGTGATTAACGATGGAGAAGAGAGAGCTATGCGCTCCCTGCCCCTGCCGTATGTTGCTGCGCAGTTATACCATTGTGTCTCCTGCGCTGCTTCCTGTCCTAGGTGCCAAGCCTAAAACACCAGGCTTGGGCCCGAGAGCAGATTGACTCGCCGGGAGGCCTCTGATTTACCTACCCCTACCTTCTGGGAGTCCCTAATTTATCTACCTGCTGGGGAGGCCCTAATCTACCTACCTACCAACCTACTGTGACGGCCGTATTCTATCTACCTACTAGTGGTCCCCTAATCTACCTACCTATCCCTATCTACTGGAGGGCCCGTAATCTACATACCTACCAGGGGGTCTCTGATCTACCTACCCCTACCTACTGGGGGGCCCCTATCTACATACGTACCGGGGGTCCCTATCTATCTACCTCTCTACTGGGAGGCTCCTAACCTACCTACCTACTGGGGGCCCCTAATCTACCAATCGACCCCTACCTACTGGTGGAGGGCTCATCTACCTACTTACCAACTGAGGGACCCCTAACTCCCTACTTACCTACTGGAGGCCTCTATCTACATACCGGAGGCCCCTAATCTACCTACCTAAAGGGGGCTCTATATATCTGCCTACAAGAGAGGGAGCTACATACCTACTTAACTACTTGGAGCCCGATATACACTGACAAGCAAAAGGGTAACCATGTTTTGAACTTTTGTCTTTCAGGCTCTATAGCTTACCATCCACTACAGTTTTAATTGTGACATTACTATAATCTTGGCTTTCTCATACATAAATTTGACTTGCAACTATTTAGCATATGCTTACTTATGCAGATTCTTGTCATGTAACTGCATTGTTACTATTTTGCTCCTGGTGGTAGAACAATCTTTTTCTTCTTGTGTAATATAAATTATAACCTTTTCTTACATTCCCTAATAGTTGAATGTTTTATTAGGTTGATTCCCAACTGAAAGGACACTGGTTTGAATCAAGAAGCAACCATGAAGAAAATTTTCCAAGAAAAGAGAAACCGCGTCACCCAGATCATCGATAGCGGACTCTCGGGCAAGAAAATTGCCAAACTAGATCATGAGAGGCCATGACAGTTGGAACAATATGAAATGAGGTCCGTCCATCCATCCATTCAAAAGCCAGGAAGTGAAAGTCCTGGCAAAATATTGGAGTCAACAAGTCGGCTCATTGCAAGGTCAGTTGTGGTGCAACTAACATGGCAGTGGACCACAACTGACATCATAATAGCAAGGTCACAGACATCCGTGCAAGCACCATGCAATGTGCATTACGCAAATCTGGAATGGTGTCCCAAAAACAGGTGAATAAGCCTCGACTTCGATATTGTCATAAGAAACATCGGCTCACAAATGACCAGTAGAGAATTGGAAGCAAGTGATTTGGAATGATTGGTAAAAAAAGTCAGTAGACTGGGCTTTGATAGGTGCAAATGGGTCTGGAAAAGGGGGCTAACTGATAGAGAAATTAAAGAAACTGTCAAAATCGGTGGCGGAAATCTAATGATATGGGGTTGTTTCACAGCAAAAGGTGTTGGATACTTGACCAGGATCAATGCTGGTCTTAATGCTGAGCTATATGCGAGTGTCCTACAAGATGAGTTACTTTGTATATTCAAGTGCTATGGGTATGAAAAGGATGACATTGTGTTCCAGACGGACCACGACCTGAAGTATACGTTGATTGGCAAAGAACTGTTACAATGTCAATGAAGTAGAGTTACTGGATTGGTCCCCACAGTTCCCAGACCTCCACCCAATCAAACACTTGTGGTTAGAATTGAAGAAAAATCTGTATTCGTACCCAAGTGAGTCGACCAGTATGCACCAACATTGGGAACGTTTAGAAGAGACCTTGGATCAGATTTCGGTTGAGACATGCTTGAATCTGATAGATCGAGAGCCCAGAAGGATTCTGTCAATGCTGAAAGTCAAAGGTGGATTTACAAAATACTAACAAAGTAACAATGTAATCACAAAACAAAAATGTGCAGAACTAAGCATATGCTGAATAGTTGCAGGTTCAAGTCTATGTATGAGATAGGCAAGATGATTGTCTATTAAATTATGGTAGTCCCATGTTCCAAGCCAGGCATCCTCAAACTGCGGCCCTCCAGCTGTTGGGAGACTACAACTCCCATCATGCATTTATATAATCTATAACAGTGGGATGATGGGGAGTTGTAGTTTCCCAACAGCTGGAGGACCGCAGTTTAAGGATGCCTGTTCCAAGCTGTAGTGGGTGGTGAGATATGGAACCTGAAAGTCACATGTTCAAAACATTGTTACCCTTTTGCTTGTCATTTGTAAAATATATGTATTGTAATACAACTTTTAGAACACAAGAAAAGTGTAATGAATTGTTAATATGTAAAATGCTGCAATAGGTGGGGAAAAAACTGTTTTCATATTAACTTCTTAAGCCCCAGGCCTGAAAAGTAGTTAATGACCAGAAAATTTTTTTAGTTTTTGCCTCCTTGCGTTTCAACAGTTGTAACTTTTTAATTTTTTCAATGACGCAATTGTGTGAGGCCTCGTTTTATTCAAGACAAGTTGCACTTTATGGGGTAATAGTTTAAGTTCACTTATAAATAATTGCAGAATTTTTGTCAAGTTTTTTTTTTTAATTTTTTTTTTACACCATTCACATTTCACACTTAATAACTTATTAGATTAATTATACAAGTTATTACGGTCGTGTGGATACCTAATACGTGTAGGTTTTTTTTAGTGTGTAATGTAATGCACAATTATTTTTTATTAAATATTTATTTTATTTTATTTATTTTTTTTATTCATTTTTTAACACTTTTTATGTTTTTATGTTTTTTACTTTTTTTTTTTTAAATCCCATGAAGGGAGTACTGTTTTACATTTTTTTTTAAAACTAGTAATGTATTAGCATATTCATATATGCTAATACATTTTAATCTGTGTCAGTCTGACACAGGCAGTGATCAGGACAGCACACAGTGTGTCCTGGTCACTGGCTTCATACACAGACAGCTCTGGGGCTGCTCTAGGTCCCCAGAGCTGACTGTGCAGCTGTTCCCCGTGCTCTGTCGGATCGACGGGTGTTCCAATCACCCGACAGAGCAGGGGAAACCATTTGATTGCGCTGCGGTAAGACACCGCCGCAATCATAGGGTTAAAGCACCGGGACCGGGAGGTTTCTTCTGCTCACCGGTGCTCGCAGGAGAGGCTCTAGGATCAGTGCTGTTTAGTACAGCCCCAATCCCTGGGTCCGCAAACCCCGAAGTCTGCAGCGGCGCCAAAAGACGTTGCTGCAGACGAATGACCCACACCAGCCGACGTCAAAAGACATTGCATGGTCGTTAAGGGGTTAAAGGGTTTATTAAGTTTTCAAGTTTTAACAGTACAAATCTTGAAAGTCGTAATGATCACAATTATGCAAAACAAGGTTCTTCTATCCCAAATACGAAGCAAATCAGATGGGACACATTAGAATGATCCTAGGTAAACATAAAATATCATGCTGACAAGGAGTATGAGTGAACCCAAGAGAATAGGGGGATAAACAAGTCCTTATGAAAAATAATTCTCTCTGAGCACTGAGATCCCCACCAGGAGAAGGGAAAACTGGTAAGGAGAAAAAAAGGCGAGAGGGGAAAAAAGCTGGGGGAATAGAAAATAAAATAATAATATTCCAACTCTCCCTCTTACCCACAGCGTCCACACACCCCAACCCAAGCCAGGCCTAGGTATATGCAGATAAAGAAGGGGATAAGTAGAAGATGCGAAAGGACACTCAATAATTAAATAGAAAGAGCTCGGAATTCCAAGGATGATTGTTATGTCACCCATGGAGCCCAAGTGCAGTTGAATTTCTCCATTTCTGCTTCGGATTTAGCGATCAACCCTTCCACATGATGAATGAAAGCTATTTCTTCCATCCAATCCTCCAGAGTGGAGAGGACAGTCGACTTCCATTTGTGGGGAATGGATGTTTTAGTTGCTTGAAGCAGATGTCTGGTGAAAGATTTTTTATAAGCCAGTTGTGGAAGCTGCAACATGAAAAAAAGAATAGCTTCTGGGGTATCTGGGATAGTTATACCGGTGCAATCTTGGATCGCAGTGATAACTGCCTTCCAAAAAGGTCTGATGAGTCCACACCCCCACCAAATGTGGGACATAGTACCCACTTCAGAGCCAAATTGCCAGCAGGTGACCGGGATATTGGGGTACCATTTATGTAATAAAAATGGTACCCTATATTATCTGGACAAAATTTTAAAGCTTGTTTCCTGTGCTTTACAGGCCAAAACAGCTTTATGGGTTACGTAAAAGCATTTGTGCCATTGAGCTTCGTTGAAACTTTTGTTCAGTTCCTTCTCCCAGGATTGATAATAGAACGGGAAAGATTTGCTACTAGGACAAAGAAGCAATTGATATAGAGTAGATATTAAGTGCCATGGGGAATATTTTGAAACTGATAATTGCTCAAAATGTGTCAGAGAACGGTTTAAATTAGCTTTAGATGGCAGAGATGAATAAAAATGGGAGAGCTGTGTACTCAAAAGAAAAGCGCTTAGGTCTCTGAAGAGAGTCATCCACTATTTTAGATGAGGAGCGAAGGCATCCTTTGTTAATAAGTTTTGTATATTAAAAGAGGGCAGATTTTCGAAAATCCCAAAAATGAATTCGAGGAAGAACCTGGGGGAAAAAGTGGGTTATCAGTAATTTGAGTAAGTGGACTGGATGGGGTCTCTTGGGATCTAGTCTTATGTACAATGGCTAGAGTATGAGAGGAAGTAAAAGATCATTTCTTGGGGTCTAAGACTATGGAATTGGGAGACCAAGAGACCAAGGGCAGGAAGTCTATGCAAAATGGATAAGGTCTATAAACCTTTAGTAAGCAGAGGTCAAATAGTATAGCCTACAGTCTGGGAAGCCGACTCCGCCCTTCTGTTTAGATCTGCTCACGACTTCCCTACTGATTCTTGGACGGCGCTGGTGCCAGATGAAAATAGAGAAGCAACACCGTAGCTTAGGCCAAAAAAAGGCAGGTATCAGGTCTGGAATGGTTTGCAGTAGATAGATAGTTTCGGAAGGAGAGACATCTTTAAGACGTTCATCCATCCAAACCAGGAAAAAAGCTTTTAAGTGCCAGACCTGGAGAGTTTGGTTAAATTGAGAAAGTAGGGGAAAAAAATGAAGGTCGAATAACTGTGTGAGATTTGAAGGGATTTTGGTCCCCAAGTAAGAAATTGCTTTTGAGGGCCAGGAAAAGGGGAAAGCTGTTTTTAAGGAAAGGATTATGAGGGGTTCAGGGAGACTTTGAGGGCCTCTGATTTGGAGAGGTTAATTTCATAAATAGACCACAAACTAAACCCCTCAATTCAGACACCAGCAATGGGAGGGAAACCTGAGGATTGGTAATGTAGGTCAAGAGATCGTCTGCTAAGGCAGAGCATTGAAATTTTTGGTCTGCTATTGTAATAATACTAATGTACGAATTGACGCAGATAGCTTGTAGGAGGAGTTCCATTACCAACACATACAACAAAGGTGATAAGGGACAACCCCGTCAGATTCCATTATGAAGAGAGAAACAATCGGACCGGGACCATTAACTTTCACTTGGGCAGCAGTTTAGCATACATTTTAAGATCTACATTCAGGAGCGAAATGGGCCTATAACTGCCACATAACTGCCTTTTGTTTCCTGAAGGAGAAATTTGAAGCAGCACTGCAAAACAGTGTTGGATAAAAGGTTTAAAAGCTAAGTAAAAGAGCGAGTGACCAAGCTTGTGAGTGTGTCTTCTGTCTGAAGTGTGTCTTTGGCTTAAGTTTGCAGACTTAAGATTGAGGGACTTTAGATTTGAAGATGTTAGAAGGGACAGTATTGTATCTATTTTTGTAACATCCCCATGAGTTCTATGATTGACAATGCCGCCCAGTGCACATCCTGTGCAATGTATGTAATCCTTGAACAACAGTTCGATGGTGCATACTGCTGTGTAAGACTGTCCACACGGCTAATTTAGAAGGCGGGATCCTGGATATAAATCAGCAAGTGGCAACACTGAGATCCATTGCCAACTTGGAAGCGAGTCAGCTGCTCACTGGGCAATCACTTGCAGGTGTAGATGCTGGGGAGGATGGAAGCATGGACGTGCAAGGACATGAGGCAGATAGCGGGGTAACAGTTAGAAAGAAGAGTAGAGGGAAAAGTGTCAGGGAGGCTACTCCTGAACTGGCACACCCCAACAAATTTGCAAGATTGGCAGATGAGGGGGATGTCAGCTCAGAAATAGCACTGCTGCAGCAAGACACTACCCCTGTCTGCTCCAGTAAGGTGAGGAATAGGAGTGCAGATCAGGCTAGACAGGTGCTAGTAGTTGGGGACTCCATTATAAGGGGAACAAACAGGTCAATCTGCTACAAAGACCGGGATCGTCGAACAGTATGTTGTTTACCTGGGGCCCGAGTTTGACATATTGCGGATCGGGTTGACAGATTGCTGGGTGGGGCTCGTCTACATTAGCACCAATGACAAAGTTAGAGGTAGGTGGAGTGTCCTTAAAAACGATTTCAGGGACTTAGGCCAAAAGCTGAAGGCAAGGACCTCCAAGGTAATATTTTCAGAAATACTACCTGTACCACGGGCCACACCAGAGAGGCAGCAGGAGATTAGAGAGGTGAATAAGTGGCTCAAAAATTGGTGGTGTAGGAAAGAGGGATTTGGATTTTTGGAGAACTGGGCTGACTTCTGTCTTGGCTACAGACTCTGTGCTAGGGACGGGCTGCACCTAAATGGGGAGGGTGCAGCTGTATTGGGGGACAAAATGGCCAGGAAGTTGGAGGAATATTTAAACTAGGGACTGGGGGGTAGGGAAACGACACATATAGCGTGCAAGATAGTGAAGATGGAGAGCTGGGAATTAGGGATAAAACAGGGAGTGGAGGGAGGGGGTGTAGCAATAGTTAAAAAGAAAAGGGAGAAGGGAATAAAAACCAAAAAATCTCTAAATTGCATGCTGACCAATGCCAGGAGTCTCATCAACAAAATAATTCACTAGAACTATTTATTGCTGAAGAAAATTATGATATAGTGGGGAAAACTGAAACATGGCTGGATGAGAGCTACGACTGGGCGGTTAACTTACATTTTATTACATTACATTTACATTTTTTTTAGAAGAGATCTTAAACACTGGAAGAGGGAGGTGTATGTCTCTATGTAAAATCCTGTCTGAAGCCAACACTGCGGGAAGATATAGATACAGAAAATGAGTATGTGGAGTCATTATAGGTAGATATACATCAGGGTAATAATAACAAAATTCTACTAGGGCTACTATAGGCCCCCTAATACAACAGAACCCATGGAAGATGTACTCCTCAGGCAAATAGATGAGGTGGCTAATAAGAATGAAGTTGTTATTATGGGCGACTTTAATTATCCAGACATAAATTGGGAAACTGAAACCTGTAGCTCTCATAAAGGAAACAGGTTTTTGTCAATAGCTAAAGATAATTACCTTTCCCAAATGGTAGAGGAGCCGACTAGAGGAAAGGCCCTTCTAGACTTAAATAGAACCTGTCACATAGATTATGCCACCCTTTCTGAGGACAGCACAAGCTATTGACAGACATGCTGTTTCCAGCACTGTGCCCCTTATTCTGTAAGATACTGTAGTTTCAGAGCATTTAATGCTCAAATCTGGCAGTTTTCAGCCAGAAAAAGTCCAGCTTATTCATGAGTAGGTGCTAGCCCCGCCCACCAAAGGCTAGCACCGCACACCCAAGGCTAGTACCGCCCACCCGGCATTTATTCACATGTTTCTACCTATTCAAAGTAATAGGTCAATCAGTTGTGAGGTGGGCAGGGCTAGACTCTCTCTGGTTGAAAACTGCAGATTTGAGCATTAAATACTGCTGCATCTTACAGAATAAAGGATACAGTGCTCGAAACAGCATGGCTATCAGTAGCTTGTGCTGTCCTCGGTAAGGGGGGCATAAACTATGTAATAGGTTCTCTTTAACCACTTCCTGCAAATGGACGTATGCATACGTCCTGGACTCTCAGAATCACCACGTCTACAGGGGAGATGACTGCTGTCCCTGATAGCAGAGCATCTCCCCTCGATGCCCAGGAAGGCAGCGATGGCCCCTCACCTGCATCAGTGATCGCTGTGATTGGCTGTTCAAATCGTAACAGCCAATCACCGCAATTTACAGTGAAAGTAAAATGGCTGCACCTGCAGGCGCACCGATCGGCAATGATTGTTGCTGTATAACACAGCACCAATCATCAGTGAGTAGTTTGGGGGGCGTTGGTGGTGGTACCACCACCCCCAGCGCTGCGATTGGCCCGTCGGTCCCGACCGGCCAATCGCATCGCTTGTCCGCCATTTAAATTAACGAGCACCGCTCTGCGATCAGATCGGTGCCCGTTACTGTCTGATCACTGCCCGGTACCGTGCGTTGGTGGTCCAGTGGTTCTGTGCCCCCCATTAGTCCCGATCTTCAGCGGAGCTCCTCTCCGCTCGGCTGCCTCCTGCCATCTGAGCTTAGGTGGTGTCTAGTGGTTGCTAGGCTACCTGTTCTCTCTGACTTCATCAGAGACACAGGCTGCCTAGCTGAGCATCCTTCCCCTGCAAGCTGAAGAGTGATTTTTATCACTGATCAGTTTTTTTTTTTACTTTTTTTTTTATTTAATTTTTTTTTACATTTTTTTTTACCCACGGTTGCGCCAATACTTGCGCAACCACGCTGACTAGTGACACATCACTAGTCAGCGTCTGTTAATTTTTTTCCTGTTTTTTTTTTTTTTCTGTGGCCGCTGATCAGTGTCGTTTATCACTGATCAGCGTTCACGCTCAATTGTTGGCACAGGGTTACCTGCTGCCTCTGAGCGCTGGTCAGTGACGCATATAACTGACAAGCACCTGCGCTCCATTGTGTGCGCATTTTTTTTTTTTTGGAGGGAAAAAAATTTTTTTTTAGTGATAGGTAAAGGACGATTTAGGTTAGTAGTAGGTAGAGTTAGTGACGTCCGTATTTTAGAAAAAAATTTTTTTTTCTAGTTAGAATTATAAAAAAAATTTGCTAGTTTTTTCAAATTTTTTTACCGTTAGTGTTAGGGTAGTATTTTTTACTGACGGACGTTCAACAGTGTTAATTTTTTGCTGACATTCATTCAGTAATTTTTTTTGTACTATAAATAGTACTTTTTTTGTACTATTGCTTTTTTTTTTTTTATCAAATTCAAGACTAAGGGCGACATGTATGAACGGGCTTTTCGCCTGTTTTTTGGAGTAACCTGCGCCTCCCGGCCCGAATCCCCCTGTCGGACGCAGGGATGCGGTGTTAGGCGCAGCGTTCGCCACTTTCAGCTGCGCCCCGCATGAAGGGGCGGGCAATGGGCGCGGTGTGGGCGCGGTGTAGGCGTTCCGGGGCGGGACGCGGCATGCTCAAAAACTCCGAGGCATGTACGATCGCGAGTCGGCAAAGTGCGGCGCATTGCAGCGCTCGGCAGCTCCGACAGTCAGACCTAGTTTATTTTGGTCTAAATGCTCCGGCGGAGGCGAAGTGAAGCAAGAACGTAACATGAGAGGAAACATATAGAAGATCGCAACAGAAATCTCGGCGCTCAGCTCCGTGCAGCATGGAGTATGATTCCAAAAAAATCGCCTTTATAAAGGCGGAAAACAGTCTCCGAAAAGAGCTTAAACCTCAAAAATAAAAACTACATTAAAAAAATCACTTCCCAACAATCTAGAACGGCGCAATATCATGAATTAGTATATTAGAAATTGCCGGGAAATACAGTAATTCAAATTCTGAAAGCTATTCTTATTGGTCGGCAGAAACCGGCCAATCAGAATAGGAGCGACAGTCAACCATTAAAACCTATGGAGAACTATTGACCAATCAGAATCAAAGGCGGGACAGTTCAAAATACAGTAAAAGGCTATCCCAGCCAATCAGAGCGCGAGCTACTTCTCCCATTGTAGTCTATGGAGAGATCGGCGCAATGAAATCTCACCGGTCAGCGCCGTGCGGCATGGAGTATGATTAAAAAAAACATTTTTATTAGTTGTAAATATTCTCTGAAAAAGAGCTCAAACCTTCTATAAACATAAATCAATTAAATCCCGAATAACGCGTTTGTCGCAGACACCGGCGCTACATCGAGAATTGCAATAGAAAGAATTGCGGGAAATACAGTAATTCAAATTCGGTACGCTATTCTGATTGGTCGGCATAAACCAGCCAATCAGAATAGGAGCGACAAAGACCCATTATATCCTATGGAGAAGTTTTGACCAATCAAAATCAAAGGCGGGACAGTTCAAAAGACAGTAAAAATGCAGAAAAGAGCTGATTGGCTGAGCTAGCGGTGGCTTGGCTATCCCAGCCAATCAGAGCGCGAGCTACTTCTCCCATTGTAGTCTATGGAGATCGGCGCAATGCAATCTCGGCGCTCAGCGCCGTGCGGCATGGAGTATGAATACAAAAATCCTTTTTATTAAGTGTAAATCATTATCAGATAAAGCGCTGAAACCTTCTATAAAAATAAAGCAGTTAAATCCCTAACAACGCGTTTGTCGCCGAGACCGGCGCTACATAAGGAATTGCAATAGAGAGAATTGCCGGGAAATACAGTAATTCAAATTGTTTAAGCTATTCTGATTGGTTGGCATAAACTAGCCAATCAGAATAGGAGCAACAGTGGCCCATTCTAACCTATGGAGGAGAATTGACCAATCAGAATAGGAGCGACAGGGACCCATTGTAACCTATGGAGAAATATTGACCAATCATATTCAAAGGTGGGACAGTTCAAAATACAGTAAAAAGGCATAAAAGAGCTGATTGGTTGAAGCGGCGGGAGCTCGTCCAACTTAGCCAATCAGAGCGCGAGCTACTTTCTCATAGAGTTCTATGGGGAAAAGAAATTCAGAGCGAGCTCTGTGATTGGCTAAGTTAAAAGAGGCGCGGTTATTTGGACCAATGGGAGAGCGAACGACGCTCCTATGGGTTTTCTAATGCAATCTGAAATAAAACTGTACAGGGCCGAAATCAAATGATAAGAGTACAGAAGTTGTCCCGATGTGTATATAAAATGAATAATAATATGGGGGTAAACAAAAAAAAAATTTAAATCAATAAAATCCTGTTTATTTCTTTATTTTTGTTACACCAATACTATTGATCCTTGGCTAACAAAAATAAAGAAATAAAACTGATTTTATTGAATTAATATTTTTTATTTTATTTACCCCCATATTAATATTCATTTTATATACACATCGGGACAACTTCGGCAGTATTATCATTTGATTTCGGCCATGTACAGTTTTATTTCAGATTGCATTAGAAAACCCATAGGAGCGTCGCTCGCTCTCCCATTGGCCCAAATAACCGTGCCTCTTTTAACTTAGCCAATCACAGAGCTCGCTCTGAATTTCTTTTCCCCATAGAACTCTATGAGAAAGTAGCTTGCGCTCTGATTGGCTAAGCTGGACGAGCCCCCACCGCTTCAACCAATCAGCTCTTTTATGCCTTTTTACTGTATTTTGAACTGTCCAGCCTTTGAATATGATTGGTCAATATTTCTCCATAGGTTAGAATGGGTCCCTGTCGCTCCTATTCTGATTGGTCAATTCTCCTCCATAGGTTAGAATGGGCCACTGTCGGGGGGCGTGGCCGGAAGCCGCAGGAGATGGATGCCTGAGTGCAGAGCTCCTAAGAAGATGGCCGTAAAATTTGAGATAGCCCTGCGATTTCACACCCTAAATGGGTAGAAGGAGAATTCACCTGCAGCGGAACACTCCTGGAAGGTCTTCATCTCGCCCGGCGGCGGTCACAGCACTAGACGTGTTCTTACAGCGATCCCGGCCGGCCGCCGCACTTCCGCCTGCTCCGGCGCCATTGCCACGTGGTGCGCCTCTCTCCGCGAGCGCCACATCAGGGGCTCCTGCCCGAACAGACCTGAGCGCAGGTCCCCTCCTCACTCCTCGCCGGCCAGGAACGAGAGCCTTCACAGCGGCACTAGGACCGCCCGACTCCACTGCAGAGCAGCCGGACGGACGGGAACAGCAGCAGGTACCGCGATCTAGCCCAGGCCTGCATACCTCCCTCCTAGACGTGCCTCTGCCTCACTCTCTGCTCCCACAGCCACCCCGCTCATACGCGGCCATGGCTGCTTCTGGGGCCTCACAGGCTAAACTCCCAAGGGCTCAGCAGGCTCCACTGGCCACCTCCCAGGACTCATTAACCCCTTCTGGTCTCCCTCCCAGCAAGCAAGGAGGATCAGGGGTGGCTGGGAGTCATGATTCACCAGCTCACTCCTATAATATGGACTCTGGCAGCGGTCCCCAATCATGGCAGGGGTCCCCTGCATTCTCTCCTGCCCCTCATAGCCCTGAGCTCTCTCAACCTCCGCCATGGGCTGAGCTGATCCATCATCTTCCTACCAGAGAGGAGCTGAAACTCCTTTTGACTGATGTTATCAACGCCAATAAGGAGGAGATAGCTGTGCTCAGACAAGATATTAAAATGATGGCTTCTAGGGTGGAGACCCTGGAGGACGACCATGACAATACCCGGAGATATATTGCTCAAATCCACCCGGCTATTTCTGCACAGGCGACTTCTATCAAAGAAATGGCGCGCCACTTAGAGGACCTCGATAATAGAGGTCGCCGAAACAACGTGCGGATCCGGGGCCTCCCGGAGCCCCAAGGCGACGAAAACCTGCAAGAGGCTCTGGACTCCCTGTTTTCCCAAGTGTTGGGGTCCACCTCCCCCCCCACTTTCAAGTTCGACAGGGCGCATAGAGCACTGCGTCCCAAAGGTTCCTCTCCTCTTCCTAGAGACATTATTTGCTGCTTTCATGACTACACCCTGAAAGAAGCCGTAATGGAGAAAGCGAGGGGCGTCCGCTCCTTGGAATTCAGAGGTTCCTCGATCCAACTCTTCCCGGACCTTTCATGGTTCACCCTGCAGAAGAGGCGTCACATGAAACCCCTTCTTCAGATCCTTCAAGACCAGCACATCCTGTACCGGTGGAACTTTCCATTTGCCCTCACGGCCCGCAGAGAGGGTCGATCGGCGGTCCTCAAATCCTTTTCGGATCTCCCTGCCTTCTGCGATGTTCTCCGGATCCCTCAGCCAAAGATGGAAGACTGGGAACTGTTTATTCCTCCCCCTCCCCCGCCACCGGCCTGGCAGAGGCCACCTTCTCGCAAAGAACGCTCTCCTGGACATTCCTCCTCTACCCAGGGGCCACGGCGTTCTCCTCCGCGTTGAGGGGAGATGCCTCCTTCTTGTTCCCTAGACACCTGGGCTCTCCTAGGCCTGGGCGGCCTCCCTGGTGGGCGGTCATTGGTGAAGGGTGCTTATTCAGGTGATGGATAGGCTTGTTGCAAGACTTCCTTTTACCCATGTTAAATGCTGATTAGGGCGCTATGATTCCTGCATTTTTAGCATTTGTTACTGAACGGCCAAGTTCTTCTGGCTCATTGTTGGAGTTTCGGTCTCGGTTGTCCTTCCCTGTTTCCCACTTTGTGGGGTTCAAGGTTTCTGGTTTCTCGTAAAGGGAGGGGGGGCCCTAATTGGGATCACTTTGCCGGGGATCTCACTTGGGACCTCCTTAGTGTTTCGCAGACACACCTCCTTTACCCCCACAACCAGAGAGATATCGTCTCTTGGACACTGGTCCCTAAACTTGCATACTATCTCTGGTTATACTTTCTGGCTATTGTCTAGAAGTTGTAAATAGTTGTTCGTCTACCCTCTGTCTGTTTTCCCTTACCTCCTCCTGTGTTCTCCCTCCCCCTTGCCCTCATAGCGGTAAGTCACTCTTTGCCATCGACTGGTGATTGACCAGTGGTTAAGACTGAATACAACTCCTTAAGATTTACTAACTGTACCAACATGGTCCGCTGTATTACTTTAAATGTGAAGGGCCTTAACTCGATCACTAAGCGACGACTGGCTCTGAGGGAATGTAGGGCTCTGCGGGCCGATGTTGTGTTTCTACAAGAAACGCACTTCAATGCTGAGGGGTCCTTTGCATTTGCCAGACACTTATATCCTCTGGCATTCAATGCTCCCAACCAGTCTAAGAAAGCTGGAGTAGCCATCTTGATATCTAAGTCCTGCCCTCTCCGGGTCCATTCCTCGCTTATTGATCCAGCAGGGCGCTATATTGTCCTCCAAGCCACACTCTACAACAAACCTTTGACATTATGTAATGTATATGCCCCTAACTCTGCACAGATAACCTTTCTCAATAGAGTCTTTCAAAAACTTTCTGGGGTCCCTCCTTCCTCTATATTATTAGGGGGAGACTTCAACCTAATTTTTTCTGAGGTTATGGATCGTTCCACGGTGGGGAGTAGGGGCTTGGGAACGGCTCAGACTAGACTTTCCTCGGCCTTCAGGAAGCTTATTAGGGCCCAAGGCATGTTTGATTTGTGGCGCGTCAACCATCCTAAGGAAAAGGAATTCACCTTCTACTCGCACCCCCATAAGACCCATTCCAGACTTGACTATTTTTTTGGGAATGTCCCCACGCTGCGAGCTCTCTCAGGCTCTGAAATAGAACCGATCACGTGGTCGGACCACGCCCCGGTCATGGTCGATCTAAATTTTAGGTCCTCCCCGTCTAGAGTCTGTCACTGGAGGTTAAACGAAACCCTTCTTAAAAATCCGACTCACAGGGATAGGTTGCAGGACGCACTGACGGCATATTTTGACACTAACGAGGGATCGGTGACATCAGTGGCCACCCTGTGGGAAGCCCACAAAGCGGTTTTTAGGGGGGAATGTATCGCTCTGGGCTCCAAACTTAAAAGGGATACCGAGGCCAGGAGACTTTCCCTACGGAACGATCTTAAAGCACTCCAAAGGAAGATGTCCCGGACTCCGACTATCCCCACCCTGAGACGAATAGTGTCGGTTAGGAATGAGCTAAAAGATATTGCCACCCGACATGTCGAGAGGTTACTCCTCTACTCTAAACAACGATATTTTGAATATAGCAATAAAGCCCACACTATGTTGGCGCGCCAGCTCAAAGAGAGGACGGTTAACTCTATGCCTCAGGCATTACGGGGAAGGGATGGTACCCTTTTTTACGACCCAGAGTCCATAGCCAAATTATTTTCAGACTTTTTCTCCAAACTATACTCCCTGCCCTCAGACCTCCCGGAAAACGAGGAGGTGGCACGACAGTGTATTCGTGACTTCCTCCAGACCTGTCCCCTAGCCAAGCTTCCTTCAGAGGCCTCTCTGTCCCTTGGTGCACCTGTGGAGATGGACGAGTTGCTGGAGGTGCTGAAGGCCCTCCCCTCGGGCAAAGCACCGGGCCCGGATGGCCTTCCATATCAGTATTTCAGAGTCTTCTCGGGAGTTCTCGCCCCACACATGCTAACTCTTTTTAATGCTTTTCTTAAGGGCCTCCCGATCCCTACATCCATGTCCCACTCCTATCTCACCCTTATTCACAAGGCTAATAAAGATCCGGCGGATAGCGCGAGTTATAGGCCCATAGCCCTCCTAAACTCGGACATAAAAATTTTCACTAAAATACTGGCCAATAGGTTGGGGATTTGGCTACCCCAGCTGATCAACAAAGACCAGGTTGGTTTTGTCCCCTTTCGTCAGGGGGGGGACAACACTAGACGGACTATCGATCTGATAGAGGTCTTGAACGCCCGCTCGGAACAGGCCCTCCTTCTTAGCCTTGACGCAGAAAAGGCCTTTGACCGGCTGGGGTGGCCATTCCTATTCGAAACATTGGCTGCATTTGGCTTTAAGGGACCTTTCTTGACTGCTATTAGGAATCTTTACTCCTCCCCCTCAGCGGCGATCAAACTACCCCATCACACCTCTTCCTCCTTTAAGATTAAGAACGGTACTAGGCAGGGCTGCCCCTTGTCCCCGCTCCTTTTTGCTATATGCATTGAACCCTTGGCGGCGGCTATTAGAAGCCATCCTGACATCAGGGGGGTTAGGGTCAAGGACAAGGAGTTTAAGCTCTCACTGTTCGCAGATGATATTTTGCTGACATTGACCGATCTACATACCTCACTCCCCGCCCTGCACGCACTTTTGGAGCGGTTTGGTTCCCTGTCGGGGTATAAAGTGAATACCACAAAAACTGAGGCCCTCCCCATCAACCTGCCCGCTGATGCCCTCTCCTCTCTTAGAAGTAACTTCCCTTATAAGTGGCAGACACAATCCCTTAAATATCTTGGTGTTTTTGTTACTGACAGATATGACTCCCTTTACCAGGCTAACTTTCCTCCGCTCTTTAGGGAGCTGAAGGCTCTCCTTCAAAAATGGCACTCGCTGCCTATTTCCTTCTTCGGTAGGATCAACACAGTCAAGATGTCTGTTTTACCCAAGCTCTTATACCTTTTTGAAACCTTGCCTGTGGCGGTCCCCCTGAGGGAGTTGAAATCTTTGCAAGCGGCCTGCCTCCAATTTATTTGGGCACACGGGAGACATAGGGTGGCTAGGGATGTCCTTGTGACGGGCAGGCAGAGGGGGGGGCTGTCGGTTCCTAACTTGATACATTATTACTGGGCCACGCATCTCCGTCGTATCCCTGCATGGTCCGCCTTACGCTCATATTCGAAATGGATGGAGGTGGAGAAATTGTGGTTGGCCCCTACACACCCTAATGCTTTCCTGTGGCATTCCCGACTTCTACCGGCCAGACCGGATTTGTTAGGCCCGATTAAATTCACCATCCAAATTTGGAGGCTCTGTAGGGATAGGTTCCACCTGGCCTCACCGGCCTCTCCTATGGCCTCTTTTGTCTGTACCCCTCTCTTGACCACTAGCTCTTCAGGATACTTTGCTCGGCCATGGCTGGGGCGGGATCTCTTCCGCTTTGTAGATATAGCGAGGGCGCAAGATCGCAGGTTGCAAACCTTTGAGGCTCTTCAGAGGGACCACGGTTTGCCGCAGAGCTCTGGATTTCATTATCTCCAGATCTCCCACCTCCTTTTCTCCCTGTACGGGACTAGTACCCTCTCCCACCCGACTCCCTTTGAGTCTCTCTGTAAAGCAGGTGTCTCGACAAAGGGTCTAATTTCCGGGATCTACTCCATCTTAAATGATTCCCCCTCAGACGAACCTGTAATCCACAGATACATGAGGAAGTGGGAGAGTTATATGGGCAGGCCTATTCCCTATTCGGTCTGGCAGCACATCTGGAAGGCGGCGGCCAGATCATCAGTCTGTGTTACCCAGAAGGAGAACTTATATAAGATTCTTTTCTTTTGGTACCACACACCAGACATACTTCACAGGTGGTTCCCTCAATCCTCTCCTAACTGCTGGAGATGTCAAGCTGCAGTTGGGACTCTTCCCCATATTTTCTGGGAATGCCCCGCCTTGCGGATGTACTGGTCTCAGGTTAGGGATTTACTGAGGGAGATCCTGGGGATGGAGATACCGCTTGATCCAATGATATACTTGCTTAGTGGGCCGGTTGAGAATCTTTCTAAAGATAAGGCTAGACTCATGTTACATATCCTCACAGCGGCCAGGTGCCTGATCCCGAGCAGATGGAAACAAACGGCACCTCCTGGGATGTCTGAATTGGTTCATAGGGTGAAGGAGGTGCGCAGAATGGAGCAACTGACAGCCTCCCTACAAAATAGACTGGATCTCTTTGATAGGACTTGGTCCCCCTGGGACACATACTGGATTCTTAACCCCTCTTGAAGCTTTATATAGAATGACTGCTGCTGGCCTTAGAGCCCCCCCCCCCCCACTCCCTCCTCCCCCCCTTCTCCCCCTTCATGTCCTCCCCTTTGTGCGTCTTTCTCGTTGTGTGTGGTTGGTTCCTGACTATTAGTTTACATTTCTCAATATTGCTATGTTCTTTACTCTGAGGATTGAAGATTTGTAGTACTTTGTATTCTGATGAGGCAATAGCCTACGAATGTCCTCTAAGTTCGGATTAGAGGCAGATTTCCATTCTGAGCAACTGAAGGGACAACCTTTCAGAAGTTTTCCTGTAATGTTTGTGTATATTAAAAATTGTAATAAAATTTCAATTGAAAAAAAAAAAAGAATGGGCCACTGTCGCTCCTATTCTGATTGGCTGGTTTATGCCGACCAATCAGAATAGCTTAAACAATTTGAATTACTGTATTTCCCGGCAATCCTCTCTATTGCAATTCCTTATGTAGCGCCGGTCTCGGCAACAAACGTGTTGTTCGGGATTTAACTGCTTTATTTTTATAGAAGGTTTCAGCGCTTTATGTGATAATGATTTACACTTAATAAAAAGGATTTTTTTATTCATACTCCATGCCGCACGGCGCTGAGCGCCGAGATTGCATTGCGCCGATCTCTCCATAGACTACAATGGAGAAGTAGCTCGCGCTCTGATTGGCTGGGATAGCCAAGCCACCGCTAGCTCAGCCAATCAGCTCTTTTCTGCATTGTTACTGTCTTTTGAACTGTCCCGCCTTTGATTTTGATTGGTCAAAACTTCTCCATAGGATATAATGGGTCTTTGTCGCTCCTATTCTGATTGGCTGGTTTATGCCGACCAATCAGAATAGCGTACCGAATTTGAATTACTGTATTTCCTATTGCAATTCTCGATGTAGCACCGGTCTCGGCGACAAACGCGTTGTTCGGGATAGAATTGATTTATGTTTATAGAATGTTTGAGCTCTTTTTCAGAGAATATTTTACAACTAATAAAAATTTTTTTTTTAATCATACTCCATGCCGCACGGCGCTGAGAGGTGAGATTTCATTGCGCCGATCTCTCCATAGACTACAATGGGAGAAGTAGCTCGCGCTCTGATTGGCTGGGATAGCCAAGCCCCCCGCTAGTTCAACCAATCAGCTCTTTTCTGCCTTTTTACTGTATTTTGAACTGTCCCGCCTTTGATTCTGATTGGTCAATAGTTCTCCATAGGTTTTAATGGTTCACTATCGCTCCTATTCTGATTGGCCGGTTTCTGCCGACCAATGAGAATAGCTTTCAGAATTTGAACTATTGTATTTCCCGGCAATTTCCAATATCCTAATTCTTGAATTAGGATATTGGAAAGTGATTTTTTTTTTATGTATTTTTTATTTTTGAGGTTTGAGCTCTTTCTGAGAATGTTTGACGCCTTTATAAAGGCGATTTTTGATTCATACTCCGCACGGACATGTTGAATGATTTCTCGCTGTTTTCCAGCCTGTCTCGCATCGGAACAGATTTTCGGTGCAGTCCCTTCTGCGCCTAAGTCCCGCACTGCACCCCACACATTGGCGAGGCACAGGGAACTTTTCTCCGCATGTATGAGAGCACCTCCTCGGACGGCGAATCTTAGGCGCAGCCCCGCACTGCGCCCCACACACTGGCGAGGCACGGCGGACTTTTCCCGCATGTATGATGCATACCTGGGCGGCGAATCATAGGCGTAGCGCCGCACGGGCCTAATCCCCACTGCTAGACGAAAATGGAAAAAATGTCAGTCTGTAAACTCCTACACTTAACAACAGCTCAACAACAACTAGGAGAAAGTGTATCTAAAATATAACATTTATTTCAATAAGATTAAAAAATCTCTATAGAGTAAACAATGACCCAAAACATATAATCAAAAGTGCACATAAAACGGTAGGTATATGGTATAGGGTCGGCGCCCCATAGACCTCCGTGATATCGGAGCCATATGCTCCTAGATGTCTTGGTTCTTTGGCCTCGTATAACAGTAACTGAGCTTTATTCTCAGTTACTGGCTATTTTCAGTCCCCTGATGAAGCCACAAGTAAGGTTGAAACATGTTGGGACATTATTGTTAACTGAGATTTTGTATTGTACTCACCAGTATAGGGTATAATAGGGGCTTTGCATAGTAGGGCTAGGTTCCTGTACAGGGTCGCTCTTTATTGGAGCGGGTGCCCTATTTTTGCTAGGTAGGGACCTATGGTAGATATGTAGGATTGTAATAGGACAGTGATATTGTTCCAATACCATATAGCTACCGTTTTATGTGCACTTTTGATTATATGTTTTGGGTCATTGTTTGCTCTATAGAGATTTTTTAATCTTATTGAAATAAATGTTATATTTTAGATACACTTTCTCCTAATTGTTGTTGAGCTGTAAGTCCCGCACTGCGCCTCAGACACTGGCGAGGCGCGGCGGACTTTACATGGAATGTATGAGCGCGCCCCGGCGCCGACATAAATCAGGCGCAGATTTCGCCGGAAAACCGGCAGAAAGGTGCGCCCCGACGTGGCGAGATTCATACATGTCGCCCTAATTTTTCAGCAACGGACGCGTAGTATATTTTTTTTACTAACGCTCATTTGCTGATTTTTTTTTTTATTGTTCTTTTTCTATTTTTTTTTTTCCCCCAAAAAAATTAATTTCCCCCACACGTGTTTAGCACTCATACCCACCCCCAACTGTCGGATAAAATTTTTTTTTAAAAATTTACAGTTTTTAAAGCAAAACCAAACCCCCCCTGCCCTTTAGTTTTTTAACTACAGTTTAATCACACACTTTTTCCCAAACGCCCCGAAATTTTTTTTCAAGCCCTCCAAAAAAAAATTTGTCCCAGTCTTCCCAGAGTTTGAAAACTCAGCGGGGAGGGTACGTTTTCCTTTAACCGGGGGATACGTTTCCATCAGTGATTGGGACGGGGAAAGTTTAAAGGGGTTTCGTTTTGTCCCGAATCTTTCCCGGGTCCCCCTTTTCCGCTGATGGGGGTCCCCCCCGGAAAAAACCGGCCCCGAAAGGTCTAAAAGGGGTTTGCCCCCCCAAAAGTAGTGACCCCTTTTAATAAAATCCCGCCCCAAAAATTTACCAGCCAAAAAAATCCCTGACCTTTTTGGCCCCCACCCCAGGGGGTCCGTTTTAATTTTTGGGGCCTCACTAAATTTTTGATTTTTTTAAAGTCTTTTTCTCTGGGGGGATCTGTAGATGTCATGGGGGCAAAGCCAACCTTATGCCCAGCAGTTTTGGGCCCTGAACCCCACGCCCCTCATTCGAGGTGGCCCCCCGGTGAACACGCAAAAGGAAATGATTCCCCCCCCCTTTTGGGGGGCCCTTTTTTCTGCCAAAAGGGTTTTAGGGAAAAAAGCCGAGGCCGGCATTTTTTGGAGTACTGATACTTTTACAGTCCCCCCCCTTTTAAACCCCCAATGCCTTTGTCCTGTCCCCGTTTTTAAAAACAAATTCAAAGTTTTTGAAACTACAGGGATAACTCACTGTGCCCCCCCCGGGGGGAAAACCCCACTTATGACCGCTTATAAAAGTTGGGCCCTTTTCCCCCTTTTCAGGGGCCAAAATTTTCAGGGGCCCTATCCCCATAAAGAAATTTATTTGTGTAGAGGGAGCCCCCTCCCCCCCAAAATTCAAGGGCAGGTTTAAAATTTTCCCCCCCCAATACCTCCCCAGCAAAAGAGGCGGTACGGGATAAAAAATTTAAAAGGGTTGTGCGGGGTTTATTTCCCGGATACACCCCAAAAACTTCCGGATTTACAAAGGGGAAAGGGACACCCAAAATTGTCCCCACTAAATTTCCCCCCTTCCCAAAAATTTTAAGTGGGAAAATAGTGTGGGTTTTGGTGCCCCACTGCTGGAAAAAGGTTCCCACCTGTATGTGGAAAAACTTTTACACCGGTTCCACTTTTTAAGGCCTCAGTTTGCAGACAACGCACCCTGCGGCACTGTGCGTAAGAGCCAAAGGGGACTCCCCAAACCCTTTTTTGGCGAATTGTCCCAAGGGGAAAAAGCAGGTCCCAATCCAGCGGGGGCCCTTTCGGGTAAAATTCAAGGTTTAAAGGGTCCTTGAAATTGGACCACCGTCACGGCCCCAGCATACCCTCCCAATGTAAACGGGTTCCCGGTACAGTCCCCCAAAACCCTTGTTTTCTGATTTAAAAATGGGTTACAGGGGAAAGGGGTAGACCTGTCGGACCAGGTGCTGAAGCCGTACGTGCCCCAGGGAAAGGGACCAAGGTGTGGTACAAAAGCTGGCGGCAAAAATTGTGCAAATGGAATGTACAACGCTTTTTTTTCTTTTCCGTTTAAAAAGGCAAAGCAGGGATTTTTTATTACCTTCCAAGAGAAGGTTTAATAAAGGCGTTTTTTTGGGAACCGGGTGAAAAACCCCAGCACTTTGGTTTGACGTCTCCCGTATTGTCCCAAAGTCAGCTTTCCCCCCAATTGAATCCCTCCCCGGCAAAAAGGGTGGGACACAAAAAAAAATGAAAGAGTTTGCTAAAAAAAGGGGGAACCCCAAAAAGATAAAACCCATCATTGTGAAACCTCCCCCTGATAACCCCGGGCCTTGCAAAAAAGAACCCTTCAAACTGTACCACTCACCCTTTGGGATTTTTTTTTAATTTTTAAGCTTTCTTTACCCTTTTTTTGTCCCTAAATTTCCCCTAAGCCCCAAAACCTTTAATAGGTTTTTTTGGGGGTAAAAAAGGAATGCCCGGAAAAAGGTCAGTTTGTTTTTTTCCCCTTTGTAAAGAAAAATTAAGGTAAAACTAATTTTATGAAAAAAGTTTGTTAAAAATTTTGAAATTACCCCAAAAAATTTTTCCTTGAGGGGTGTACAAACAAAAAGGGGTCATTTTTGGGGGTTTTATAATATTGTTCACATCCCACATGGCAATTGTCGGAAAATTTGCTGTGTATTTTCAGAAAATAATAGGCCCTGCCATCCCAAAAATTTTGCTATGTCGGGCTCCATGGCGTTTTTTCAGGGGGAAAACCAAATTCAAAGGGTGCCCTGTGGGGTGCCCCCTAAAAAGGGGGGGGAAAAGGCAAAAAAATTTTGGGAATCTGTTTTTTTAAATTTTGCGAAAAGGCTTCCCGCTGTTATTGTGCTTTTAAAAAGGCGAATTCCCGTATCAATCAGTTTACTTTTTTTTCCCCTTTCTAATGCATAGAAAATGTCTGTGAATTTTTTTTATGAAACACCCGTCGTTAAAAATTTTTAAATTTAAAACCCCTTAAAATTTGTTCCTTGAGGGTTTTACATTCAAAAATTGGGGCCCATTTTTGGTGTTTTTAAATTTTTGTTCAACCAAAAGCATGTACAATTGTCAGGACATGCTGTTATTTCGAAAAATAGGGTGCATGCGAAAATTGCTTGTTTCTCCATGGCGGGTTTCGGGGGGAAAGCAAATTCAAAGGGTGACTTTTTGGGGGCCCCAAAGGAACGGGTAACATTGGCAAAAAAAATTTGGGGAAATTTTTTTTTCTTTTTTGCGAAGGCGGCCCGTGTTATTTTGCGGTTAGAGGGGCAAAAAAAACGCAAAAAAAGTCATTTTGCTTTTTTTGTTTTTTAAATGCATTAATGTTGTAAAATTAATTTTATGAAACCCCCTTTTTGGGTTAAAAATTTGTTTTACCCCCTTTAACATTTTTCCCTTGGGGGTGTTTTTTTCTAAAATGGGGTCATTTTGGGGGTTTGTTTTATAATTTTTTTTTCACATAAACCAGCATTACAATTGTCGGGAAACTTGCTGTGTATTTCAGAAAAATAGGCCTGTCGGGCGCATAATTGCAAAGGTTCTCTCCTTGGGTGTTTGGGGGGGCAGCCAAATTCTGGGGTTGCATGTGGGGTTCCCTAAACGGGGAAAATTTGGAAAGAAAAATTGGGAATCTAATTTTTAAATTTTTGGACAAGGCGTGCCGCTGTTATTGTTAAAAGATAGGGGAATGAATCCCGGTTAATTGTTTATTTTCAAACCCTTTTAACTCTAAAAATTATCTTTTAAAAAAATCATCTTAGGGTCCAAATGGGCGCTTAAACCCCTAGATGAATTCATTAGGGGTTTTAGGTTCCCAAAAATTTGGTCAATTTTGGGTTTTTTTTCTCCCTTCTGGAAATTGGGGGGGCTACAAATGCCAAAAAGAGGGTCCACCAATCCAGCTTATTTTGCACCTTCCCCTAAAACCAAAAACGTCCCCTTTCCCCTTTTAAGGGCTCACCACGTGCCCCTATTTTTTTAAGACCCAAAATTGGGGGTTTTGCCTTAATCAGAAAAAAATTGGGGGAAAAGGGTTTTTGGGGGGATTTTTCTCCCCTTTTTTTTGAAAAAGAAAAATTTTTGATTAATTTGTGCAATTTTCCTGGGGAAAAAATTTTTAATTTTTTTTTTTTCACAACCCGTTTCCCGAAATTTTGTGAAAAACCTTGGGGTCAAAAGGGACGAAAACCCCCAGATAATTCTTTTAGGGGGTTTGTTTCCAAAATGGGGTAAATTTTTGGTTTTTTTTTCCGGTTTTGGGGAAATTTGGGGGGGCTAAAATGCAACATGAGGGCCCCCAGCCCCAAACCCAGCTTTTTTTGCCTCCCAAAGCCCAAAAAGAAATTTTTTTTCCTTCCCAAGACTCACCACGTGCCCCTATATTTTTATGCCCCATATGGATTTTTGCCTTAAACCGGAAAAATTGGGGAAAGGTTTTTGGGGGGCTTTTTTTCCCTCCCTTTTTTTTTGAAAAAGTAAAAATTTAGATTAAAGTGCAATTTTCTGGAAATTTTCCTTTGTTCTGGAACTTTCGGGACTCTACTAATGCAACATGAGGGTCTCCAGCCAATCCAGTTTTTTTTGCACTAAACCAAAAAACCCAAAAAAGCGCCCTTCACTTCTGAGACCCACTATGTGTCCCCCAAAATTTTTTTTTTTAAACCCCATTTGGGGGAAATTTTAACACCCCAGAAAACATTGTTTTTTCAAAAAGGGTTTTGGTTTTTTTTTTTCCTACAAATTCCCTTTTGGCAGAAAAAAATTTTGGGGGGAAAAATGTAATTTATTTGAGAAAATTTAAATTTTTTAAATTTTTTTGGTCTAAGTTTAAAAAAAATTTTTTTGAAAATTTGCTGTGTGGTCAAAAAACTCACTACAAACCCTTGATGAAAATTTTTTGAGGGGGGGGAGATTCCATAAAAAGGGGTTTTTTTTTGGTTTTTTTTTTTTTGTTTTTAGCACCCTTAGTGTAGGAAACCCCCGATAAAGTTTTCCTATAAAATTCATAATAAAATGATAGCTCCAAAATCCAGTAGGTGTCCTTCAATTCTGGGGGCCCCGTGATTGAGTCAAATTTAAATACCTGGGGCCCCATATGGGTATATTTTTTAAAAAACAGCAGATGTAAGGGGGGAATTAAAATTGAGTTGTGTTTTTCTGTTAACCCCCTACTAAATTCCTTTAAATTTTTAAAAGAATTTAAATTTTTTCCACCCTATTTTTTTTTAATTTTCCCTTTAAAGAAACCCAAAGGGGTTTAAAAACTTTCTAAATGTGTTTTTTTAAAAACCTTAAAGGGTGAGTTTCTTACAAGGGTGTTTTTTGGGGGTTTTTAAAATAAGGCCCCCCAATTCAAAAGTGAACCCCGGTTTTTGGGCCCTAAAAAAAAATCTGGGTTTGTATTTTTCATAAAAATTTTAAAAATTTTTATCAATTTGTAAGCCCCCAACTTCCCCAAAAAAATTTAATAAATTAAAAAAAAAAATATGCCAAAATACGAAGGGCATATGGTAGATGTTTTTTTATATACTATTTTGTTTATATTTTTATCGTCTTGATGGAAAAAATTTTTTAAGTTTTAAAATGGCAAATTTTTTTTAAAATTTCACGATATTTTGAAATCTTTCACAAATAAAGAAGTAATTTTTTTTTTTCCAAAATTTCTTACAAACCCAAAGCACAATTTTTCCGAGAAAACAATTTTCTGGGAAACACATTGGGTAGGTAAAAACATTAAAAAGTTTTTTACCTAAATATGACAAATGAAAAATTTTGAAAATGGTGCTCTGTCAGGGAAAGGGCAAAACTGGGTCCCGGGGGTAAGGGGCATTTTTCTATAGACCTACAGAGTAAAAAGGGTTTTGGGTTTGGTTCAAAGGTATTTTTAAAAAAAAAAAAAAATTTCTTTAAAAAAGTGGGAAAAGCTCTAGGCGCTTAAAAATTTAAAAAAATTTCCCATTTTTTTTACATTTCCCTAAAAACGTTTCCGAGTTTCACACTCGCCTTTCCCCAGGGGTATCGATTTCCCCAATTTAAAAAGCTTTAAAATACATTTCCTGTCTTAACCCGATCACCAAACCCCAAGAGGATAATTGATTCAATTTTGTCTTAATTGTAAACCCTTTAAAATAAATTTTCCAGGTTCATTGATAAATTTAAAATCTTTATACAAGTTCATTCAAAAACCCCCATTCAAAAAAATTCCCATCAAAATTAAAAAAAAAAAATTCCCTAAAAATTTTGTCTTCCTAAAAAAAAAGGGTATTTAAAAGGTTTATTTGGTTTTTAAATTTTTCTGATCTATTTGAAAATACCTATTTATAATTTTTTATATTTAAATAAAAATTTAAATTTTTAAAAGAATGGTCCTTTATTAATTTTTGTTTTAAAAAGAAAAAAAAACTATGGATAAAAAATAAAAAGAAAAATTATAAAAGATTTTTATCTCAATCCCCTTTATCTGCAATTTACCCGGCTACACTAAAGATTCAAAAACCCTTTATTTAATTTCCCTTTGGGTTTTTTGTGTTTAAATTTTTAGAAACCCAATTTCATCTGCGGCTGTTTAATTTTTTAATTTGATTTGGCACTTTTTTCCCGGGGTGAATTCAATGGGTTGGATGACTAATTCTAGTCATTAAATATTATGGCTTCTAGGCAGTGCCTAGGAAAGGGTTTTGGGAAAAAGTGTAATATGCTTTACGGTTTTATCTGTGTTTTCCTTTTTAAAAAGGGTTTTGAAATTAATTTTAAATTTTCCCTACATACTGTATGCCCCAAAGGGAAAAGTAATTTAAAATAGATTACAAAATTGCTAGAACAATTGAGGGGGTCCCTTTTTTCTAAAATCCTCTCCTGGGCGTTTTGGGGCCTGGAACTGTACCTTTTTTTGATCACTTCACCCGCATTTTCAAATAAAGTGGGCCCCCAAAGCATAAACTCCCCTTTTTTTTTTTTTCTTTGTTTTACTCTCCCTTTTTGGTAAAAAATATGTTTTTTTTTTATGTTTTAAATTTCCCAAAGGGAGCCCGGATGGGTTTTTTTTTTGTTTTAGCTTTCCTGTTAAATAAAATTTTGGATGTTCATCAGGGGCACTATTCCCAAAATGGAATTCCCCCCTTTTTTCCCCAGGATAAAAAGCAAAAGGTTTTTTTTAAAATTTTTTGGGTTTCCTTGACCTGTGAGATAGGGGTTTTTATAAAAATCATTTCAAAAAACCTCCATAATTTTTTTTTCCCTTTGTTTTTTTATTTGATTCAAGATATTTTTAATTTGGGGGGGTTTTAAAACGCCGCTTTCTTTCGGGATCCCTAAAACAACTTTTTGGGGGAACCTTTTTGAAAAAAACTTCTCCGTGAGGAGATCTGCTGTTTTAAAAGTATTTTCTTTTGTCAGTTTTTCTTTACCCCGACAATTTGGCCATACGGTATATTATTTACCCATTTATTTTGGTGATTTGATTTGTAAGCAAAAAATTTTTAGAGTCAGTCACTTTGAAATTTTTTTTGGGTACATTTCGTTTTTTTCCATAAAGGTGCAGATAAAAAAAAATTTTATTTTGTTTTATGGAATGTACCCGTGAATTTTATTCCCCAGTCGTTCTCATTGATAAAGCTCAAAAAATTTTCAAAGTATTGGGGGGCCATCCCAAAAAAACGAAATATCTATAAATCTTTAAAGTATTTTATTGCCCGCGAATGGGTTCTCTTTTGATTCGATATATTTTTTTTCAAAACCCCCATGAACGGTTGGCTAACGATGGGCACCTCGTGTCCCCATCGAAAGTCCCAACCCTGTGTGGTAATGTACATGTCATAACAAAAAAAAATTATTTTTCAAAATATCTCGAGACCCTTGTAAAAAAATTTTAAAAATTTTTCAGAGAAAACAGTTCCCGACAAAGTTGTTTTTCCCGCTCTCAACCCCAATTTCGTGCTTTATAGTGGAAAATAAAAGGCGGTAACATCTAATGTGGCTAAAAGGAAAGTTTCTTCCCACTTTTTTCCAATTAGTTCATTTTGAAAACCAAATTTGAGTTTTTTTACATAATCGGTAATTTTTTTTACCATGGGGGTGTAATTGTAGGTCCAAAAAAAAGAGACAGGGCTGCAAGGTCGAGCCAATGCCCCATAATGGGGCGTTCGGGGGGATACTTGATCCTTATGTATCTTTTGGGAAAATGGAAAAACGTCGGTATTTGCATATCCTTTTTCGTTAGAAAAAGTTTTTTTTCTTTCTAAAAATACCCCGTTAAAAATTTTTTGTTTATGAATTCCCCATAAGGTTTTTTTTAAAAGGGTTTTATGAGGTTTGATTATTTTTTTTTAAAAAGAATTCTGCTGAGTATAGTTTTTGCCTACCCTTATAATCTGCTAAATTTTTCACAATTCTGCCCCACCCTTGTCCCCACTTTTTATGACTATGTCTCTATTTTTAGCCAGCTTTGGGGGTGATCTCCTCTTTTTTAAATTTAAATTGGATTTTTTGGGGATCTTTTTGAAATTTTTTTAAGATCACTCACTACCAGATCCTGGAAGACGGGTTGTAGTTTCCCCCTGCTGTATTGGGTAAAAATTCGATTTTTTCCCCTAACTTTCCCCTGCCTCCCCTCTCGGGGGTCAACACCCCGAGGTCCCACGGCTTGCAGGCCATGTGTCACTTCGACTGCGTAATGGCATTGCGCCTGCCACAATGCTGAGCATGTGGAGGGGGGAAATTCCAGCGTTTTTGCCACGTCAACAAGGGAAAGGTGGACGGAGGCCAATTTACGTGCAACGCAGAGGGGGGGACAAAAAGGGGGTGCAAAACGGGGGGAAGTGCGAACTTGACTTCGACCCTTCCTCAGAGGCACCCCAGCCGGGGGCTCTTTAGAAATTTTGGAGCAAGGTTTATGAATGTGCCAGGCAAGGATGGTCCAGCCTCCCACTTAAGGGGGGGCCCAGCGTTTTTGCCTGTTATGACACACCTTCCCTGCAAAGGTTCTTGTCCCCCAGCCAGCCCCGGTTCGTTGGGAGAGCCGCCCAAAAGCCCGCCCTGTGTGTGGAGGGTCCCCAAGACAGATTAATTTTTAACACGCCACCGAGGCCCTTTGGGGGAAAGAACCCTGCACCATCCCTGCGGTTTTGAAGAGCGTGCCCAGTTAGAGCCCCCCGTCACCCCCAGAAAAAATCCCCTAGCTCACCCCCGGAGCTGTCACAGGATATGCGGCCTTTGGGCCCTGCTTACTGTCCATATGTCCCCGGGGGTAGATGGACTTTTCCGGACACAGATTCAGCAACGCGTTAAATTTTTTTGATGACAGTGGTGGCCAGGGCAGGGATGGCTTTTCTACCAAAGAAATGCCTGCTCGGCATCTGGTATTGGGGGCAGGCAAGGGCCATGATGTGGCGGAACCCATCTGTGTCCACCAGACGGAAAAGGCAACATTTCCAAGGCCAAAAGCCTGGCAATGCCGACATTCAGGTTTTGGCTTTGGGATGGTTTGGGTTAAAGTGTTTCTTCTGCTCCCAAACCTGGAAGACAAAAGGGCTGGCTGCTGACTGGCCGCTGTACGGCGTGAGGTCGTCAAACTGGCGGAAGGAGAAGGGGTAGGATGGGTCTCGGGTTTTGGTGCTGGTGGTATTTGGGGCGCGGGTGGAGGCTGAAGCGGAGGCTGATCCTGATCATGACTCTGAGAGACGGGGGGCGTGAGGAACGCTTGGTGGTGGCGGAGGAGGAGGCGGAGACAGGGGTGTGGACAGTGGCGGGGAGGCCCGGCGTCAGTTGGCCTTTTTTGGGCCCCAAGTTTTTGCCTCCTTTTCCCAACTCATGCATTCGTTTGCATGTGATTTAGACATTTTTGGTGGTGGTTTAAACCCACCTAAGGTTCTTGCCTCTACTTATGTGTTTACGGCAAAGGCGGAATAGACATCGCTGGGGGGAATCAGAGGCTTGCTCAAAGAAGGCCCAGGCTTGAGAGGTCTGGACCTTTTTTGACGGCGATAAGCGAGGGCGGGGTTTGCGCTGCCGTGGCTGGCGGAATCATATCAGGGACTTCGGGCGACCGCCTCTCCCTTTTTGAGGCGGAAACCCGTACTGACACTACCCCATCATCTTCCTCCCGTCAAGTGATGAAGCGCTCGCAAGCAAATTTCTGCAGAAAAGACCACGTTGGATCCGCAATGTCGTAACATAAATCATCAACACAGGGGGATTCGTGTCCTGACATTCTGCTTCCAGGAGCTGCGGGCTACAAGCAAGAGGGACTGCAAAGCGTTGCGACCGCCCGGGATTTTTGGCGATTGACCGGCTTCCTTCTCTCCTCTGATGGCATCAGTAACTGGGCGTCAGAGCAGAGAAAATCATCCCTTTGGCCTCATGATCTTTTAACATGCATTCTGCCCCCAAACCGCATTTTGTAATCAAAGAGGTCTTCAGAAAATGGATTATCCACAGTGGTGGGTACACAAGTTGACATTTGGGCTGCTTCATGTTGGACGGATGTTTGATGATGCTGTGACGACATTTGTAGCCGTGACGGGGAGGGAGAGGTAAGATGCTGGGTGCAGGTTGCATTAACCATTCAAGGACGATTGGCGGGCGCTGTTCGTTCTTTAGATTCACAGGGCCCTGACCCAGCGATGACAGGTCTGACGGTCCTGCAAAATGACGATGCGCTGGCATGTGTTTTTGTTGCCAGCACTGGAAGGAACACCTTCTCTCATACCTCTACTCCATGTCCTACCCCCCTCTTTTTCTCTCTTACCACCTGAATTTTTACTCATGTTCAGAAATATAAAAATTGAGAAGGTATGGAAGAGTTTTGGAAAGTCTCTTATTAAAAAACGGCAAATCCAGTATTCTCAAATCCCTCAAATCAAAACAAAATTTTCTGGATTCAAATTTAACTGCAAAGTAGATCTATCAACAAAGCTTGACTGACCAAAAGTTGAAAAAAAAAAAACCTGTCTAAATGTATACGGATATTAAAAGGTATTTTGGCACCTTTCTATTCACCTGTGGTGACTACAAAATTGCTGTATTCAAATTTAACTGCAAAGTAGATCTATCAACAAAGCTGGCCTGCGCCAAAGTGAAAAAACACGTATCTGTAATGTATTCTGATAATAAAAGGTATTTTTTGGACCTATCAATTTACCTGTGTTGACTACAAAATTTCTGTATTCAAATTTAACTGCAAAGTAGATCTATCAAAAAGCTGGCCTGCGCCAAAGTCAAAAAACACGTATCTGTAATGTATTCGGATAATAAAAAGTATTTTTTTTGGCACCTTTCAATTTACCCGTGGTGACTACAAAAAATTTCTTGTGTTCACATTTAAGTGCAAGGTGCCTCAATGAACAAAGCTGTAGTGTGCCCAAAATGAAAAAAACACGTATCTGTAATGTATTCGGATAATAAAAGGGATTTTTTGGCACCTATCAATTCACCTGTGGGGGACTACAATAATTGCTTGTTTATTCACTTTTAAGTGCAAGGTGCCTCAATGAAAAAAAGTGTAGTGCGGCAAAGTCAAAAAAAACGTATCTGTAAAGTATTCGGATAATAAAAGGTATTTTTTTGGCACCTATCCCAAATTTACCTGTGGTGATACAATTGCTGTATTCACATTTAAGTGCAAGGTGCCTTTATGAACAAAACTGTAGTGCGCAAAAGTGAAAAAACAGTTTTCTGTAATGTATTCAGATAATAATAGGTATGTTTGGCCCCTTTCAATTCACCTATGGTGACTACAAAATTGCTGTATTCACATTTAAGTGCAAGGTGCCTCAATGAACAAAGCTGTAGAGCGTCAAAGTGAAAAAACACGTATCTGTAATGTATGCAGATAATAAAAGGTATTTTTGGCACCTATCAACCTGTGCTGACTACAAAATTGCTGGATTCTTATTTAACTGCAAAGTGGCTATATCATCAAAGCTGGAATGGCAAAATTGAAAAAGAACACCTATCTGAAATGTATACTGATAATAAAAGTGGAGTTTTGCACCTAACAAAGAGACCTGCAGTTACTAGAAAAGATGTGTATCCTATAAGTTCAGGCTGCCCAATATCCAGGAAATATTTCAATAGAAAACTGTTAATAATAAAGCTATTGCAGTGCAATGTCTATACTAAGTCTTGGTGAACTTTATCCAGTATTTTTTATAGAGCTTGTCTGTGTTCGCCCGCCGGCTCCCCCCTCCCCCCCCGCTCCCCCCAGTGACTTTACAGGGTAGATGCTCCTTTAAAATTCTCTACCTAAATACTATAAAATCTTCCAATCTCTGATCTAACTCAGTTGTAAGGATCACAGCTAACCGTAGAGCGTTCTCTGGGAAGAAATAGAATAATTTCGCTGAGCTGTTTGGACACAGGCATCGCGCACGTCCTACTGCTATGAGACGCTGACAGACACTGATCATGAACAGGAAGGGCTGTTCTATGTATAAACGAGGAGGTCATGTGATTTTTCCAGCCAAATCGCAACATATACACATCCAGGCATGACGTCGCACACACATCTCACCCTGCTCTATTCTGTAAGCTGATTTGATGGCCGCCAAAATGACAGGAAGCGCCGAAAATGGCGCGATATTAATAGATGATGCACAGATTTTAACCTAAATTATCGCATGATCTAAAAATTTCGATCAACATAAAAACTGTGCCGATTTCAACTTTGTCGATAATAATCGCTCAACACTAGTTATGATCATGTACATTACCATCAACAGGTTGGCACAGCGATGGGGACACGAGTTGCCCCATCGCCAGCCAACCTGTTCATTGGTCTTTTTGAAAAACAATATATCGAATCAAAAGAGAACCCATTCGTCGGAATAATAAAATACTTCAGAAGATTCATAGATGATCTTCTGTTTATTTGGGATGGCCCCCCCAAGTACTTTTGAAAATTTTGTGAGCTTTATCAATGAGAACGACTGGAGAATAAAATTCACGGCTACATTCCATAAAACAGAAATAGTGTTTTTAGATCTGCACCTTTATGTAGAAAATAACGAAATAGTATCCAAAACATATTTCAAAGTGACTGACTCTAACAATTATTTGGCTTACAAATCAAATCACCAAAAGAAATTGGTAAATAATATACCGTATGGCCAATATTGTCAGATAAAGAAAAACTGTACAAAAGAAAATACTTTTAATGAACAGGCAGATCTCCTCACGGAGAAGTTTATTCAAAAAGGTTACCCCAAAAAGTTGCTTGAGGTATCCCTAAAGAAAGCGGCGTCTAAAACGCAATTACAATATCTTGAATCAAATAAAAAAACGAAGGAAAAAAATTATGGAGGTTCTTTTGAAATGAGTTTTATAACAACTCATAACTCACAGTACAAGGAATTCCAAAATATTATAAAAAAAACCATTGGAATATCCTGAGGAGGGATCCAGTTTTGAAAAGTGCCCTGACTGAACATCCTAAATTTATTTACAGGAAAGCTAAAACTATAAAAAAAACATCCTGGCTCCCTCACAATTAAAACAACATAAAGAAAAACATATTGTACCAAGTAAGGAGAGTGAAAACAAAGGAGAAAAGAAAAAAACGGGAGTTTATGCATGCGGCCACTTTATTTGTAAATGCTGTGAAGTGATCAAAAAAGGTGACGGTTTCAGGTCCACATCGACAGGAGAGGAGTTTCAGATAAAAGACCCTCTCACTTGTTCTAGCAACTTTGTAATCTACTTGATTACATGCCATTGTGGCATACAGTATGTAGGGAAAACTACAATTAAGTTATCTAAACGTTTAAGAGGACACAGATACAACATGAAGCATAGTAGACTTGTTCACAGCCTGCCTAGGCACTGCCTTGAAGTTCATAATAGTAATGAGCTAGGATTAGTCATCCAACCCATTGAATTCATCCCGGAAGAAGTGCCAAATAGATTTAAAAAATTAAACAGCCACGAGATGTATTGGATCTATAAACTAAACACACTAAAACAACATGGATTAAATGAAGTTTTTGAATCTATAGTGTAAGCCTGTGACTCGCAGATAAACGGATTGAGATCAAATCTATATAATATTTTTTTATATTTTTTATCCATATATTTTTTCTTTTCTTTTTAATACAAAAATTAAGGACCATTCTTTTATAAATTTATTTTTATATATATATATATTAATATAAATAGGTATATCAAATAGATCAGATAAAATAAACCATATAATACCTTTTAAATAGCCTTTTTTAGGAAGACACATTTTATGAATGGATTTTTATGAATGAACTTGTATCAATGACTTTAATTATGAATGAACCTGAGAGGAATGAGGTGAAATGTTTACAATTAAGACACTGATTGAATCAATTATCCTCTTAGGTAGTGATCTGTGTATAGACAGGAAATGTATATAAAGCTTGTTAAATTGAGGAATCGATACATCTGAGGAAGCGAGTGTGAAACTCGTGAAACGCGTTATGTATATGTAAAATAAATAGTAACTTTTTAACTTTAGCGCTCCAGAGGTACGAGAGAAGGCACTCCTTCGAGTGCTCTGATCAACACACAAGCGAGCACATCATCAGTTGCATGACCATCAGGCCTGTCATCGCTTGGTCGGTTCCCTGTGAATCTCAGTACTGAAGAGCGTCGCCAATCTGTTCTTCAGTGGTTAACACAACCTGAATCGAGCGGTTTTACCTCATCGTCCTCTCAGTCACAGCCACAAATGTCATTGTCATCGTCATCATCATCATCAGTCCAACCTGAAGCAAACACAGCCAAAATGTCAACCAATGTACAGACCGCTCCATATTATCCATATTCTGAAAATCTCTTTGATGACACAATGCGGTTGGTGTCAGAAACTATTTCAAAAGATCAAGAGGCAAAAGAGGATGATTTTGTTTGCTCTGACGCCCAATCGCTGAAGCCCTCAGAGGAGGAGAAGGAAGCTGGTCAGTCGGCAGAAATCCCGAATGGTCAGAAACACTTCGCAGTGCCTGTGGCTTCTAGCCTGCAGCTTGAGGATGTAGACTGTCAGGACGAGGAAGTCATCTGTGATGATGATGTTGATGATGACATTGAGACTCCAACATGGTCTTTTCAGCAGCAGTTGTGAGTGCCTCATCAGTGTAGGAGAAGGATGATGGGGTAGTGTCAGTGTGAGTCACCGGAAAACCGCTACTAGGTTTTCACCGTTGAAGAGGTCCAGGACCTGTGAAGTCTCGGCCTTTTTCCATCAAGCCTCTGATTCGCCGGCCAACGTCATATGCCGGATTTGCCATCAACGCGTCAGCAGAGGAAAGATTCTAAAGAGTTTAACCACGAACATGAACAGGCACATGCATCTAAAGCATGAATTGATATGGAGGAATCACTTGGACAAAAAAGGCCACACAGGTCCTGGGCTTCCAACCACTGTGACATCCTCTGTCTCCTCTTCCTCCTCCACTGCCAAGACCAAAAGGTCCTCTGCTGCCAACGTGCCAGAGCAACATGAGCAAGCACCATCCACAGTCCCAGACAGTGTCGGCCAATTCTCAACACCACCACCACCACCAGAGACACAGCCTACCCCTTTTCCTTCCTTCCTTCAGTTTGACCTGCATGCCGTACAACGGCCAGTCTGACAGCCAGCCTTCTGTGCACCAAGTGTGGGAGCATAAGAAATGCTTTCACCCCAACAATCCCAAAGCCAAAAGCCTGAATGTCAGAATTGCCACACATTTGGCCTTGGAAATGTTGCCTTTCCGCCTGGTGGACACAGATGGGTTCTGTGTCTTGGAGACCGTGTCTTGGAGACCGTCAACACACAGGTCAAGAGATGTGGACGGCTCTGCGCACTGAGACCGACCAGTGGCAGGGTGCTAAGAACCTGGCGCCAGGCAAGGTGGTGTGCAACAATGGGAAAAATCTCCTTGCTGCCCTTAAGATCAGTAGACTTATGCACATCCCTTGCCTGGCACATGTCATGAACCTGGTTGTGCAGAAATTTATCGAGCGCTACCCGGGTCTTGACTGTCTGCTGAGGAAGGATCGAGGTCTTAGCTCACACTTCTGGCGTTCGCACCCTGCTTCAGCCCGACCAAAATGGTCAGTCAGGACAATGCCCTTGTCAGCATGACCATTGTTGTGATATTTTTACCCGAACAAGTGTTAGACACTCTGTGGCAGCAGGTCCCAGCAGTGATGGAGGAGGAGGCAGACACAGATGCGGACACAGAGCCTTGCTTGCCAGAGGATGTAGAAGGCCCGACTGTTTCCCAAATTTAGTGGTCTTCTTTAGGCGGTGGTTTGGGGTCCAGGGCTAGTGCAGGACGGCACTTCAGCTCACAGAGTACAGCGCATGAGGCTAGCCAGGGCTGTGGTGATGCTCAGGCAGGGCTTGACACAAACAGTACTGTTTTCCCTTCAGTGGTAAGACGTTGGCACAGATTTCAGGAGGAGAAGGAAGAGGAGGAAGACCTGTTTAGTGCCCCTCCAACCCAAGGCTTGGGAAAGCCCGGCAGCATCTTACACATGAGTGCTTGGATGCAACTTTTACCCAAAGGATCCACCTCAAGGAATCAAAGTGAACAGCATTAGGGTTGCCACCCTTTTTGATCAATTTTAACAAACAAAAGTCAGCAAATTCCCTTTCCACCCACACAAATTGACATAAATGCAGGAATTTGGACAGTGTCATTGACCAATTTGAGCATCTTTGCTCCTTCAAATTCTAATTCACGGTGGACAAGTCGGGAACATGCCACGAAAACGGAAGTGCCGCAGCATCAACACAGCAGGCAAGTGGCAAAAACCTAGGGGTAATTTGGCAATTTTTTATTTACCAACTCACCCAACCCCCTGAAGGCGGGGCACATCAGACAAACAAACCCCCTTAAGTATTCCCAAAATTGAAATACACATTCCACATTGAAAAAAACAAGGGGCCTTTGAAAAAAAATCTTTTTCCAAAACTCTTTTCTTCAAGAAAAATTTTATTCTGAGTGCCAAAAGGTCATTTTTGCTGTTTTGGGGGTCAGGCTACTGTAAAGGTTGAAAAGGAGTTGATCAAAAAATCGGGCTTTTTAACCGCAATTTTTTGGATCCTTATCTAAACACTATTTCCCACACGAGTTAAATATTGTACTGATTTGATTTTAAAATTTATGTTTTAAGTGTCCTATGTGTTGATGGGGGATTTAAATGGTCCTTTAAGAGGTGTTTCATACTATCAGTAAAGGGCTTGCTGAAACGCGTCATCAGTTATGGTTCGCTTTTATTTTCTGTTTTTGGTAAACTGGGAAGTTTTTTTTCAAACACATTTTTTCCACTTTTTTAGTCCCCCATTGGGCAAGAATTTTTTTGGGTTTTGCTGGTTTTTTAAAACCCTCATTTGCTGGTGGTTAAAAGGAAAGTCTTGCGTGAGCTTTTTAGGTGAGCTAAAAAAAAACTCCTTGTTTTTGTTGATAAGTGATTCTCCCTGCCCTTTCCCACCACTATGTGGACAGCATTAGCAATATTTTCTTACAACTTGTTATGTCTTAACAAAATAGCCACCATTGTAATGTAGATGAATAGAGTTCAATGAAGGAGATGTGACAAGGCCATCTGTTATCTATTAACAAACTAGCAACCATTGTAATCCTTAGGTCTCAGTTTAAAACTGCTTGCACCATCTGACTGATGAGTAGTCAAACTAGACAGTTTCACAGAGTGGCCAACAGAATATTTGGCAACCTTCAGTTGGAGCTACCATTGTTTTGACCATTTATCCAGTAAATCCAAAGCTAAAACATAGTGATATTAAGCCGTGCAGATTGCAAAACTGACTCTTTTTACATTGGACAGAGACTATTTTCCTACATCGCTGTTCTCTATTAGGGGTTATTATAACAAGTTCTTCAGTCCTCTTTCGGGAGCCATTTGGGGGGGCGAAAGTTTGACAGAAAAAGTCAGAAAGGGGTAAATATTATGAGTTTTGATTGTATAATTGGAACATTTAAGGGCCAATAATGTAATCTATAGGGGTATTATATCATCTTGGGAAAATATAGATCATTCCACACTCAAGTTGTAGTAACCCAGCATTTGCGCTCTTGTACGTGGATGTAACCTAAATCCATATAACCTCCATATTGTGCATAGACATAATACAGCCCCATAGTTATCAGCAGTGTCCTACTTTATCATTTTGATTTCATAGAGAGATTTGACATTTTTTGTAAGGTTTTATCAGACGTCCGATGATGGGGGTTTTCCCTCAGCACTTTTCTAGAGAAGACGATCTCTATAGTACAAAGGTCTACAGACGCCCCATATCAAAATACACAGTGACTACAGCTCCATGTACATGAAGACTCTTCCTCACACATATTTCTATGTATTCAGAATTATCATGTTTTCAGTAAATAACATGATCGCTTTTTCTCTTATAACTTTTTAAGTTTCCTTAACACTTTTTTTTAAACTGTATCCATTTTGGGAGACATGTATGAATGCTGGCACTGACGGGCCAGTTTGAAATCACTTTAAGGCAGTGTAGAATGAGCCAGAAAGTATGAAGCTGTTTTTCTGCAGGTCATACATAAAAGACAGTGTAGAGACAATACCAAAAGTCTGGCTCAGGCACCACCTTTACCCTGGTCTGGCTGTTCTTCTGCAGGTCATAAGCAGGCAGTGTAGACCCAATACCACAAGTCTGGCTCAGGCACCACCCATATTTCCCTGGTCTGGCTGTTCTTCTGCATGTCTACATACAGGGCAGTGTAGAGCCAGTACCACAAGTCTGGCTCAGGCACCACAATTTCCCTGGTCTGTCTGTTCTTCTGCAGGTCATACATACAGGGCATGTGTGATCCAATACCACAAGTCTGGCTCAGGCACCACCTTTACCTGGTCTGGATGTTCTTTGCAGGTCATTCATTTCAGGGCAGTGTAGAGCCAATACCACAAGTCTGGCTCAGGCACCACCTTTACCTGGTCTGTTCTTCTGCAGGTCATACATCCAGGTCAGTGTCTAGCCAACACCCCACGTCTGGCTCAGGCACCACCTTTACCCTGGGCTGTTCTTCTGCAGGTCATACATACAGGGCAGTGTTGAGCCAATACCACAAGTCTGGCTCAGGCACCACCTTTACCCTGGTCTGTTCTTCTGCAGGTCGTACATTTACGGGGGCAGTGTAGAGTCAATACCACAAGTCTGGCTCAGGCACCCACTTTACCCTGGTCGTTCTTCTGAGGTCATACATAGAGGGCAGTGTAGAGCCAATACCACAAGTCTGGCTCAGGCACCACCTTTACCCTGGTCTGTTCTTCTGCAGGTCATAATACAGGGAGTGTAGAGCCAATACCAAGTCTGGCCTCAGACACCACCTTTACCCTGGTCTGTTCTTCTGTGGGTCATACATACGGGCAGTGTAGAGCCAATACCACAAGTTGGCTCAGGCACCACCTTTACCCTGGTCTGTGCTTCGGCAGGACATACATACAGGGCAGTGTACAGCAGTGACACAATGCTAATATCTACACTATTGGGCTGGGTCAACTAATAGCATCACCCGGCTTTCATTACCCCCCTGTATGCGTTGATACCCAACTCTACATCTAGGGCCCCAAAGATTTTTAATTTTAAATCCCCCGGACCCCTTGCTGTTTTTCCCTTTCCATTTTTCCTTTTCCAAATTCCCCCCACCCCCAAGTCTCCTGAACCCAAAAAGGGGGAAAAAAAACTGAATTTCATAATCTTTCCACCTTTCCCCACCCCATCCCTTCCCCTGATCCTCTCTTTATAAAGTCAATGGCTACCTCTCTCCCCGCTTCTAAAAGGGCCCGCTCCCTTGGGGTTTAACCCTTGGACCCCAAAATTGTCCTTCAACCGAAACAAAAAAACCCCTCCCTTCCACCTCCCGGCCTCCACCAAAATAAATCCCCCCGTATCGTTTTTTCCTTATCTTCGTAAGCAAAAAAAAGGGCCCGTCCATGCTTTTCGTCATTAAACCCCTTTTTGGGGACTATTGCAACACCCTTCTTGGGCCCTCCCAGAGCCCCCTCGCTCCCCCCAAATTCCCCTTAACTTGCTGCCCGTCTGATTTCCCCATCTCCCTCGATATTTCCTCTCCCACTCCCCTCTCCCAATCCCTTCATGGCTTCCATTCCCAAAGCAAATTTTCCAGTTCAAGTTAGGCAACCTTGACTTCAGGCTCCCCAAAACCCTTTCCCCCTCCAAAACATCTTGCTCAAATTCTCCAGATATCCCCCGTAACGAAACCCTTTCCGCCCCTCACGGGGACCTTTTCTTGCTCTCCCTTATCGCCCCTTTCCAAAAACCCGTTCCAAGACTTCTCCCAGGCTTCACCCACACCTTCTGGAATCACTCCCCCAAAACACACAGATTCTCCCCCACTCTCCCAGCCCTAAAAAGCAAAATGAAAACCCTTCTCTTCAGGACCCCTTTTCCTTACCAATAACCCCTGTTTGTTCTTTCACTATCCAAAACCCAATGTCTCCCCCCTCACATTCTGTTCTTCCCCCCTTTTCCCTGGTAGACGGGTAACCCCTACGGGGGGGGCCCCTTCTCCTTCTTTTCCGGGTTGGGTTAGTTGGGAAATTGTAATTTTTGTACTTGTTTACCTTTGTTATGTTTGAAACCTAAATTGTAAAAGCGCTCTGGAACCAAAAGGGCGCCCCAAAAAAATTTAAATAATAATAATAAAAATAATAATCAAACCCCTTAGAGTTTTTAATAATCTGCTCCCAAAAAGAAAAAGTTTTTTCCTCCCCCACAAAGGGGTTTTAGGCATCCCAAAAGGCCCTTTTTAAATTTTAAAGGGAAACCCCAAAAATTTTGGTGCCAATTTTTAAAAAGGGTTGTCTCAATTAAGGGCCCATGTGTTTTTTTATGTTGCAGTTCTTGGGCAAAAAAAAGTACTTTGAAATATTTGTCCATTAAACATTTGCCCTTTCCTATTCAAAAGATTCCCTTTGTATGGGTGTTTTAATCCTAAGGTTGTTTAAGTTACGGGGCCCTGTTTAAATCTCTCCGTTAGGCGGGCCAGCCTGGTCACTTTAGTAAAACCCTTTGTGTTCTCCCCTGTTTGGTTGCCAACACGGGTTTCCATTTTGCTACAAAACCTGTGTAAATCTCTCCTAAAAAGGCTGCCGAAACTGGTTGCTATAGTACGGGCCTGGGTGATTTCTCCTGAAAAAAGGCTCCCAGCACGGGGTCCTATACCTCCCAGACCTGTGGGTTTCTCTCCTGTTAGGCTGGAAAGCATGGTAACTTTTAGTACAGACTGCTCTTTCCCCCCTTGATAGGTGGCAGCACTGGCCCATTTAGTACAGCCCTGCTCATTCCCTCCTGTTAGGCTCCAAATCTGGGGACTATAGCACCCGACCCGTTTATTCTCTCCTGATAGGCTGCCAGCACTGGTTGTATTTGCTAAGACCCGTTTCATCTCTCCTTTATTAGGCTGCCCCGGTTTGGGCACATAGCTACGATTGTCATTTTTTTTTTTTTTTTTTTCCTGATAGGCTGTTAGCAACGGTTTTCTTTTGTACAGACTGGCCCTTTTTCTGCAGCCTAGTGGAAACCCGTAAAAACGCCCCCCGAAAATTTAAAAATGAAAACCCAAAAAGGAAAAAAGGGGCTGAGGGGGATGAATGAGGGAGGAGGAAAACCCCTTTAAGCGCTTTTTTTCAGTTTGCAAAATTTTGGTTAAAAATAGGGAGGAAATTACAAAAAAATTTGGGTATGAAATACGAGCATAAACTAGAGAGGAAGTTGCCCCTTTAATAAGTTACTTTAAGAAAGGTTTTACGGGTTTTTCCAAACCCAAGAAAAAAAACTTTCCCATATTGTAGGAGAAATTTAGTAAAACAATGGCAGATCCTATTTTGCCGGGTTTTTTGATTTGGTCAAGAGATGCCACAAAGTACTTTTTGTTAAAGGAAAAATTTCCCGCACGTGTTTCCCCTTGGCATTAACCCCAGATTGCTAAACCCCTCAATGGAGGTGGGGGTGGGTGGGCTGCACAAAGGGAACCCACACAAAGTATTTTCCTTTCCCCAAAAATTTTTCTGCCTTTATTAGAAAGGGTTTTGGTATCCCCCCAGTAAGTTTGGGGTCTGAAATGCGTTAGTTTTTTTCATGCGGTTTCCCGATTTTTGAATTTTTTTTTTAAAGTTATGAAAAAAGTTAATTTTTTATTTTTCCATTTTTTTTTTGGGAGCTCCTGCTCACCCCCCCTCTTTTTGGTTTTCCCCCAATGGAATAAGACAGTTTTTTCCTATGTAAAATTGCATGTACGGAGCTTTGAAGCTGTGTGCACAAAACACATGTACTAGGCGAGCTGGGGGACATACTTTTTTTTTCTTCTCCTACAAAAGGCAATAAATTTAAGATTTGGGGCTTTTCATACCTAAAAGCAAAAACAGATAAAACCACTGCAGAAAAGTTAAACAAGTAGACCAGTTAAGGTACGCAGTAACAAGCAAAGATCATTGGGTCTGTAGACAAAGGGGAAATGGTATTGGGCCCGGGAAAAAACAGCACAAACCCCCTTGTGGTATAGGGAAAGTATGGTCGTAGACACTTCTATGGGGGGCCCTCGGGGTAAATACCTTAGATTGTGGTCATAGAAGAAGTCTATGCCCGGATAAATTCCCAGGAACCATTCTCCAACGGGAGGGATTTGGATTCACAAATTGGATTTCGAACCTAAGGGCCTGAAAAAATTTTTAAAATCAAATCTTTCTTATAAAAATTTGTTTTTCCACATTCTATTTTGTCACTTTTTAAATTAATATATCGTCATTTTTAAAGTTTTCAGTATTTAAGGAACCGACCCCCACATTCTCGAGCAAAGGGGGAGACCTCGAAATTCGTGCTGTCCGTTACAGACCCAACTGATGTTTGACCTGCCAAGAAGTATTGCAGGCTTTATTTTTCTTTTTCTTCGGGGAAAGCTTTAAAAATGTCAATGAAAACTTCACTGAATGGTAAAAAAGTAAATACAGGTTTTTTAAAATATCTGGATAAGTTTTTACTGATAAATGATTTTAAATGACCCCAGAATAACAGTCAAATGACTCTGCGACCCTGACCTTTATGACTAAACCCTCTTATTTCACCAACTAATGTTAATGAAGGACTCTGTGCCCCAAACCCATCCCTAAAAATATAATAGTTGACTTGTGACCCCACCTACTAATGATAATGAGATGACTCTGTGAATATCTACTAATGTTATGAGATACCTGAGACCCCACTACAAATTATAATGAAAGCCTGTGCCCCTTCACTAATGTTTATGAATATTTTCTGATGCCCCCCATCACTAATGATAATGAAAAGTCCTGGCCACTTTAACTAATAATAATGAGATACTCTGATGACCCCTCACTAATGATTGAAATGACTCTGCGACCCCATTACTAATGTAAGGGGTTGATCTGCTGCCCCCTTTTAACTATGATAATAGATACTCTGCTGACCCCATCTACTAATAAAATTTAGAAAACCTGCTGACCCCATCAACAAATTTAAAAATTTAATTGGAAATTTTTTAAAAAAAAAATGCCTGCTGCCCCCATTATTTTTATTATGAATGACTCTGCTACTACATCACAAATGTAATAAATGATCTCTGACCCAATCTACAAATTTTAAAATGAATGCCGCGACCCATCTACTAAAAAAATGAGTTTATTTTTGCTGCCCCCTCCCTCTAATGATAACGAATGCTCTGCTGACCCCTCCCTCTAATGAAATGAGAGACCGCTGACCCCAAATCTACAAATTATGATGAGATATTGTGACCCATTATAAGTAATAAATGATCGCTGACCCCATTATAATGATAAGAAGGGACTCTGCTGACCCCCCCCTCTAATGATAATAATGAAACTTTACCCCAAATTTAAAATGAAGATGGATTGACTTGCTGACCCCCAACTACAATTGTTAATGGAATGATTGCTAATTTAAAATGATTATAGATGTTTTTAAATTATTTGTAAGAAAAAATTGCTCCCCAATCGTATCGTATTCCCATTGTGTCAGGAAAATGGTTTTTGAAAATACCTGTGTTTCGGGGGATTTTTTTGGGGCACAAAATAGCTTTCTTTGGAAATTAAAGGGGGGAAAACCCTAGGCGGGGAAGACTTGGAGCTTTAAACCGGTTTTGCTTCATTGTGGCCGTTTTCTAATTTTCTTTTTTTTAAAACATTTGATACTGGGTTTTTTAAAGTATTGAAAAAAAAAACTGATTTTTTTTATTCATCTGGATGGCGTCGGTTTTTTTTTCCCTTCAGGTTTTTAAAAAGGCCACACTAGCCATTGCCTTGCTGGGCAAATAACAAACGAAGGGTTTTCTAAAAATAGCTCTCTAAATGTTTTACGGCCATTCATTCCAAAGTCAGTTGAAAATTCCCCCCAAAGTAAACCCCATTTACTTAATGTGCTTGATGAGGTATCACTGAACCAAATTTATTCAATTTAAGGAAAGTATAAAAAACACTTTTTGGTCTTTTCCCCCAATCCTCTTGGCAGGGACAAATGGATGGCAAAAAAACAAGTTAGGGTTTTTTGGGCCAAAAGGAAAAAAATTTGAATTAAAAAATCATTTGGTCATTCAACCAGATATTTAAAAACTCTTTTAAATCCTTCCTGACTTAAAACCTTTGTCTTATTGTTTCTAATAAAAAATATGAACGTGTTTTCTTTGATTATTTGAGGTTGGGCCCCTAAATAATTTTTCATGCTGGGGGGAATAGGTGTTTTTTGGTTTTGCAGTTTTTCATTTGCCCTAGAAATTTAAAGTGAAAATTGATCTTTTTCCCAGTCACTTAAATGGCAAATTTCCCAGCTTCTGGGTTCATGTTATTTTTCGGGCCATTGACTGTAAACAACCCCCAAAAAATGGAGTATTTTTTTGGTAAGAAAATGTCCCATTTTCTGTATGTTTTTTTCTGTAGAACCTTATGGGAAGACTGCAAGAAGATTCCAAGGGAGGGAAAACGAATTGGCTGAGTTACCCTATTCCTAACATTTGATATAACTGTAGCGCGGCACCAATTGTCAACTTGTTGTAAGTTAGAGTGTCTGTGGTCCCCCAAAAAACCCTTTAAAACCCTTTTGGAAATTTAAGTTGTCCCTTTTTAAGTAATAAAATTTAAGTGGGTCGATATGTAAAACCAATCGCAAAGAAATTGCCATTTTCCCTTTGTGAAACAGTGGAACCCCCGATTTATTTTTGATGTAAACCCAAACTTCCCCAAGGGGCCCGAAAACCAGTGATGCCGCCCAAGTTACATCATAGACAGCCCCTTGTCCAATAAAAAAACACACATTTCTTTTTCCCAACAAGGACATTATGAAAATGAAATTTTAAAGTTTATTGTAAAATTGTTTTGTAGTTTGAAAGGTTTTTTTGGGTGGTTTACATAAACGGGGGTTTTGAAGGAAAAAAAAATTTTTTCATTTTATTGAGAAATGTAAGGGGTTCAGGACTTGGGTGATGTTTTGCATGTTATGGCCCATATTTTTGTAATACTGATAACTTTTCTTTGGGTTCAATAAAAACTTTTAGATTTTTTGGGAACAAGGTAACACCCCCATTATTTACTTTGGGGGACCAACCCTATTTTTAGTTTTTTTCCTTTTTTAAAGGGGTTTTCTCACTACAAAAATTGGGATGGATATGTTTTAGGAAATCGGGTCATTGCTAAATGGGTTCGGGTTTCCCAACCTTCGGAACCCGCCCTATCCCCCCCAAAAACCTTTTCTCCCTTGAACAAAGGGGTGGGGGACTCCCCCAAAACCCAATAAAAATAAAGAGTTTTTGATTACCCCAAGGGAAATCGGCCCCTCGGAAAAAACTCGGATTTCTTTTTTAAAGTAATAAAAGAGTCCATGCCCCCCTTTAAAATGTTCAGAAGGGAGGGGTTTTTCGGGCCTCTTTAAAGGGAATTTTAAGTGTGGGGCCCCAGGGGTTTATTTTACCTAAAAACCTATCGGGAAATGATGGCTTTTCTTAGTGGTTAGGCCATCATTGCCTGAAGTAAAAAAGCCCCTAAAAGGGGCTCCTTTTTTTCATGGATAAGATGTTTGGGTCCACTCTGCAAAAAGGTTTTTTTCCTTTTAAACCCACGCCCCGACCCTTTTTATAAAGAGAAATTGTGGGACCTCTTTTTTAAAAAGGGGCCCAACAAAACCATTTTTTCAAGCAAAATGAATAAGGGGAAAAATTTTTTTTGGGCCGGGTGCGGACAACAGACCCTTACAGTTCCAGTTTTGGTCTGTTTCTGTTGGAAAGGTTTGAGGGGCCCCAAATTTGAAAAGCCCCAAGCCTTATGGTCTTTTCCCACACCTAAAATTTTTAAGGGCCATTTAAAAAAAAATTGTTTTGGTGTCAAAAAAATTTTTGTTCACTTGAAACGGTGGCCCATAAAAATTAGGGGTTACCGGAAATACATTTTTGTTTAAAAGGGGTTTTTTATTTGCTACAAACTTTCAAAACTGAAATTGATGGGAAACATAAATTAAGCATTTTTGCAATTGGTTTGCATTACCTAAATCTTTTAAGTATAGCAGCTATGAGCAAATTCTTGTGTGTTTAGGTTTTTTCTGAAAGCTTTGGTCCGGGCCCCATCCCCCCTTTCCTGTGTTTGGCTGCATGATATTTCTTTTAAACCCCCCAAAATTGGGAACATTTTCCCCCTGGATGGGACAAAAAACCGCAGTGCTGTGTTTGGGCTGCCTGAAACCCCCTTCCCTGTGATTTGTGTAAAATAAATTTTAAAGGGGGCGGGCTGCCTGTGTCTGTTTTTGCCCTTTGTCTTTAAACTCCCCCCTGAGCTTTTTGGTAAAAATGGCTGCATGAACTCCTTTTTTTATGTAAAGGGGATCGGGCTTTTACTGGTCTCTAGCTGCTTTTCCTCTTCTTCCCACCAATATAAAACACCTTATAAAACAAAGGGGGATGTCACAGCTCTGAAAACCCCCCTGAAATGGTCTTTTTTTTTTTCCGGCGGCTTGTCCCCTCCCTAAAAGCAATCTTTGTAACCAAAAAACCGAAATTGCTGTCAAAAAGTTATTTTTTACACCTAAATGATGAAAAATGTGAGTTTTTGCAATTGCTCACCCTCTACCACCTAATAACAGGGGATAAAGCAGGTGAATTCCTCAAAATTTGTTTTTCTTTCAATTCAGGGCGTATGTAAAAATTTTTTACAGAAATACAGGTGCGGGGTTAAAAGGGGCCTTGTGGGGGGTGAGGGGGACAGTTTTTGGAAGGCATGAGAACCATCGCGGGTTTGGTCGGCAGCCCTTTGTGACACCCTTTCCCCCTTTCCCACTGCCAAAACAAAAATGATAATGTCCCCCCTTTTCGTAAGGGGAGGCCCAAGCCCCCCCTCCCGGGTTGGAAGAAAAACCCCCCCTACTGATAGGGGAAAAGACCCCTATGGGAGGAAAAAACCCTTATTGGGGGGAAAGGCCGGGCCTATTTGGGGGAGAAAATTTGTCCCTGGTTTGAAGCGGTAAGAAAAAAGGAAAATTTTTTTTAAGATGCCCCCCAAAACCCTGTAATGGGAAAACCCCCTTTATTTCCCTAAACCAAAAATTACGGTTTTTTTTTACACAACCAAAAATTTTAAATTAAAAATTTAATCATAAAGGGTTAAATTTGTGTTTTTACGGGGGAAAAATTCTCATTTTTAAATTTACCTGAATGTATTTTAAGATAAAAAACGGATGTAAACCAGGCTTTTTTTTTTTGTCTTGTTACCCCAAGCCCCCATTTTCCCCCACGGGGTTTTTCTTGTCAAAATATGGGGTTTTTTTCCCATTTGCGCATTTTATTGTTTTGTGTTGGCAACTATTAAAAATTCATTTCAAATTTTTTTAAATTGGAAGAAAGCTTACGGGGCCCTTATGTATTAAAATTTGTCTAGCAAAAGAACTGCCCTTTGTTGCCCCCCCAACTATTCAAAAGCCATAGCGATCAATCAGACCCCAAAACCCAAACCCCAAAACGGGACCCCAATAGCAAGTTTCAGATCCCCAACAGCAACCAATCAATCTACCAGCAAAGAATCGGTTAAAAAGCAAAAAATTAAAGGGCCCCCCCCCAAAGAACGTTCAAAGTCTTAGAACCAAATTTCAGAGATCACCCTTTTTTTTTTTTCCCCAGAGTTTATTTTGAAATGAAAAGCTGAGCTGTGATTGGTTGTATGGGCAAAAAGCCGTTTCCTGGAAATTGTTTGGAAATTTTTCTTCACCTATAAACATTCCAAAAAAATTTTTTTTTTGTTAAGTGGTAAATCCGGGGGACATGTTATCAACTTAAAAAAATTTTCCCCCTTTTAAAAACCATTAAGTGGTAAAGGGAATCCCCTTTCCCAAGGTCCCCTGTTTTAAAACCTTTTAACCAAAGGGGGTTTTCCCGGGCTTTGGCCTTGGGGAAAAGGCATAAAAATTTGCTTTTGGCCTCCACCCTTTAGCTTTCCCCACCTTGGGATTATTTCTGGGGGGGTTGTTTGGGGGTTTTTGAAGAGAAAGGAAGAAAAAAAAAGAAAACTTTGGGGTAATTTTTTTGTTATTTCATTTTGTTTGAAAAATTTTGGGGTATTTTAAATTATAGCTTAAATTCCCCTTAAATTTTATTCCCTGCAGTAAAATTTAGGGTTTTAATTTCCCCAATTTTTGATGAGACCCCCTTTAGTTTATGGCCCTAAAAAGGGGTCTTCCACTATTTTTTTGGCCATTCGGCTATCAATTTTTCCTAGTTCTAACCAAAATTAAAGACCACTCTACTACCATTACATGAAGATACCTTTTATGCCCGACCCCTTTTTGGGAAAAAAGGGGTTTTTTTACCCCAAATTTAATTAGCTTTAAATCTGTAGTCAAAGGAAAATTAGGGGACAAAGCCTGTCAAAAATTTTGTTTAGTGTTTACCCTATTAGTGTTTTTTAATTTTGGGCTTTGTTTTTTTCCTGGCATCTAAACACCTTGTATCATTTTTTTAATTATTTTTGGGTCTGTGCCAAACCACTGCCCCAGTACTACGAGTGGCCTTTGCAGTTTTTAGAAAACTGGGGGGTCTTCCATGGGGAAAAAGCCCAACCCTTTTTGGGTGGACTCGGTAACACGGGGAAAGGGTTTTCCCCCTTTAATCCCACCCCAGTTTGTGGTCTAAAGTCAAACATTCGGGGTGCCCCCAAGGGGGTTTCCATACTTTTTAAAGTTTTTGACATTTACACATTGGTTTAAAGGTGCCCTGTCAGATGCCCAGCCCTTTTTTGATTAAAATTTCCCCACCAAGGCCCAGACAACTCAATTTTTTTGAGATGTTTACAGGCCATGATCCCCACCCAGTGCCCCCCGCACCCTTGTGGTAAATTTTTCCTTCAATTTCCACCACAACCCTTTGCTCTGAAATTTTTCCTCTGCCTCCATGATAGACTTTGAATCTCAAAAACTTCCCCGGGGTTTTAAATTTAAATCTATGTACTTTACGCACAGCTCTCCTCAGACCGTCCCCAACGTGGCCTTCGTGATCAGTTTTCTGTCTGGTAAAACCCACCGGGGAAGCGGGGGGTTTCCATTGAGGGGCCAAACCTAAAATTTTTTGTTAGATTTTTTTTTAAAGGTCTTTAAAAAAACCCAGACAGGCTTCCTCTGCTGATAAATTTCTTTTCCCCCTCTGCTCGGGATGATTCTAGGGTGGAGAAATTATTTTTGTACATTTCACACGCTGTCCTCTGAGTTTTTTTTGGAAATAATAAACCCCCTCATAGGACCTTGGGTGAGATTCCATTTGTAGGGAAAAAAAGAACGAAATCGCTAGTATTACAGCCAGGAAAACTTAAAAGGCCTGGGCTCCAGGGGAGAGGCGTTCCAAGGTGAAAAATGTCCCCTTTCCCCAGTGCCCAAATGCTAAAAACGCCCTGCTCTCCATCGGGTTCAAGTTTCAATTTCCCTTTCCTTCTTGGATTTCTGGTTCTGGTGGAAATTTCATCAATTCATCTTTGATTCCAATATTTCGTTTACCTGTTATCCGTCTAGGTAATCCTATATAATCTTTTCCCATTAATCAAAGAAACCCTTTAAAGGGGTGCCATTCAATTTCATAAAAGAAACCTCTGACTTTCGGGTTTGGGGTGCCTTCTCACATCAAAAAGATCTTGTTTTATTGATTCCGGATTCAATTTCATCTTTGGGAAAAACTTTTAAATTTTTATTTTCTGCAAAATTTTAAAATCTTCCAAATGAAAAATTTTTAAAAACCCGACTCATATATGGTAACCATATCAACACGTTTTTTATCAAAGATTCAAATAAAAAGAGTTTCATTAAATTGATCTTTTCAATAAATCTCCAATTTTTAAATACCCATTCATTTTTCTTATGGAATATCCTTAAGGGGACCTTCACAGCCCATGATTGGGGAAGTGGGAGGGATTTGGGAAATTTGTCTTTTGGAATGAAAAATTTTTGGGCAGAAAAAAAAAATTTTTAAATTTTAAATCATTGGAGTCCCAACCTTTTTTTCTTCTACGTGTCCCTTCTATTGGTGTGAAACCCCTTTTCAAGGACTGAGGTCCCGGGGGGCAAAAATTTTTTTATAGTTAAAATTTCAATCAGGGCTGCACCTTCCACCCCCCTGTTTTCGAAAGGCAAAAAAAAAACTAAGTCATTAGCGGGGGACAACAAAGGAAATTTTTCTATTGCCGGTTATTATGTCGCGTGAAACCAACGCTACTAACTCTGTTTTTCGGGACCTTCCATTTTGTTTAAGAATTTGAAGATGTTTTTAAGTGAGAGCCCTTTTTCCCCCCTCAAATGGGGTTTAAAATTTTCCAAAAACTTTATGCTGGGCATGACCCCTTTCTCTTTTGGCCAGAGTGTATCCTTGTCGGGCCCCCAAAAACCGGGCCAAATGTAAAAAACACTTTTAAAGAAATATGATTTTTTAAAGGGCCCAAACAGGGGCAGTCCTCTGTCCGTAGACTGCAGAAAGAATCGCATTTTTGGCCAGGGGTTTTTAAAAGTTGCTTTGAATAGTGTTTTTCCCCTTCTCCACCACTCCCCCCTTGGTTTTTCTGGGGCCCTGGTGTTGGCCCTGAAAGGCAGTTTGGGGCTAAGGGGTAAATTGACTGTTGCCTTCACCATCCATTTTTCCCCCCAGACAGTTTGGGAGTTTTTGTTGGCGGGAGGGTCAGGGGGCCCGGGTTCAAAACATCCCCTTCCCCCAAAAAATTCTGCCATTCCTTAAGAAGCCAAATTTTTTCTCTAGGCCCATTGTTTGTATTGAGCCCCTTTTTTTCATTTTTTCTTGTACTGCCTGGTTTCCCTTGATCTTTTTGCTTGTCCTTTTGACCTCTGTTTTTGGGCCTCCCGTCTTTGTACTGTTTTTGCAATCTCCATTTTGACTTTTTTTTTTTGCCTGACCATTCTTTACTGTTTTTGTCTTTCTTGTCTTGTTCTGGGGTTGCCCCTTTCCCGGGAAGGGGGAAAGTAAACCCAGTTTTTCCCCAAACTGTTTTAGGTCGGCCCGGCCCAAGTAGGTGGGGACGGGTTTTTGGGGGGCATAGCACTAGGGCCACTGTTTTGTTTTTTTTTTGTACCCTATGGGAAAGTCCCAGGTTTTCTCCTATGTCCCGGTTTTTTTCTTTCTTGAAAAGGAAGGGTTTTTTTCTTTGTGCGCATCGATAATTGAGGGTTTTAAAAAACTGTTTTTGTTTAATTGATCTGCAAAAATCCTTTTTACCAAATACAAGGGGACAGGAAATTTTCGGGGAGGTCTATAAAATTGTTGTAACCGAAAAGGCAGAAATTTGGGTGACTTCCTTCAACATTCATATGGAAATTCAAGTACCTTGTGGATCCTTTTGGTCTCTGCAATGCTCCACTGTCTTTCCCAAAAATTTTTTCAATGGTCTTTTGTGAACCCCTTTTTAAAAATCTGTGGTGTATTTTATCTTGATGACCCTTTTTGATATTGATATCTTTTATTTCCCGATCCAAGTTCCCCCTTTTATGACCATGTCTCTAAAAAACAAGAAATGCCTATTTGAACAGAGCAGCTTTCCATTCCTTGGGTACATCATCTCAGATAAAGGTCTGTAGATGGATCCCGATAAACTGTCTGCTGATCTTCAATAACTGTGACCTGTTGGACTTCTGGCTATTAAACGTACCTCGGGTTTGTGAATTACTAACAACAATTCTTTCCCCACTTCTCCACCCCGGCAGTGGGCCCACCCCGGGTTTTAAAACCAAGAGAAAAAAAAATAACCCTAAAAATTTTTCCCCCCGAATAGGGAAGAAAACCTTTTCCAAACCCTTTAAAGGGCCCTGTTTTTCCACCCTGACCTTTACTGGCTCGACCAGATCCTGAAACACCCTTTTAAACTTGAAGTAGATATCTTTTGTAGGGGATGGAGCATTTCTTATGCGGAAAACTCCCAAAGGGGAAATTGAAAAACTTTCTTTTTTTGCTTTAAAAAACCCCCTTTTCCCTTTTGAAAAGAAAACTATATCAAAAAGGGGGGATGACCGTTTTCTGGCCATTTAAAAAGGCTTTAGGGGAGTGGCCCCCTTTTTTTTAAAAAAGGGGCTTGTTAAATTTGGGGAAAAACTACACCCGACCCAAAAAACTCCCCCTCTATCTCTAGGGTCCACAAAGGGGGTCCCCTTTCTTATTTTGAAAATTCTATTTTAAATCCAGGGTTTCGGAAAAGAATGTGAAAGTTTGAGCCTTGACTCCACCCTCAATAAATCATTCCCCGAAATGAATTTATTACCCGCAGCTCCATCCCCCTTCCAACAGATTCCTCCAAGAAACCTTCACAAACCCTGCTCTGAGGAAAAAAAAAAATTAATGGGGCCCCTCGTCAAATTAAACCCGGCAACCCGGAATTCATAAATCTTTTTTTTTTGATTCTTTACAATATTGGGGGGCCTAATCTTTTTCAAGATGTTTAAAAAAATTTCTTCTCCCCGAGTTCCATTTTTTTGCCTTTGAAAAAACTTTCTTTCAAAAATTCCCAGGTTTTTTCCCCCTTTTCCCATACCTGAGAAACCTTGGACCCATATTGCTTTGGACTTTGTTACCGACATATCATTCTCCTCAAATCATGCAATCATTTGGGTGGTCATGAACCATTTTTCTAAGATATCTCATTATGTTCTATTTTCCCGATCTTTCCCACTGAACCTTTAAATTGCTGCCCACCTCTTCCACTAATTCCAAACCGCATGAAAAACCCAAAACCTTGGAAAAATTTCACTTGTTTCATCTTGCCAAGAGAATTGGGCCAACCTTCTTCTGTATACTTTTCGTATAATAATCTCTACTCCAACTCTGTTGGTGTTTCTTCATTCTTTGTCTTTGAATTAAAATCCCCCCCACTCCCCTTTAAAAGTAACCTATTGGCCCGAAGATTCCAAGTAAACAAAATTTGGGCTAGCTTCCTCGGTCCCTTCTCAACTTGCAAGCTTTTAATTCCCGTTTTGTTACAAGCTTTTTTCCCGGGCCCACAATCCTGGGAAATTTTTGAGCTTTCCTTCCCCTGTTTTTCTCTCCCTTTAAAACCCTTAGTCCCCCAACTTTAAAAACCAAAAAACCATGCTGCCCTTTTACCTGAAGCTGGGTTTGGGGATGTATATGAGGTTTAAGAGATCCCCCGGGAGAAAAAAAAAAAAAGAGGAAGGGGTTTTTTGCCCGAAAGAGAGGTTGGGAAACCTAAGGAAAATGTGGACACTTGAACTCATTTACAAATTCCAGCAAACCAGAAGGAAAGTAAGACTTCAGTGGCAAGGTATTGTAATGGTTTGGCCCCTTTTCGGTTCCCCCCTTTGGGCTGGGAAAAAAAGGTGTCGGTGTTCCCCCGTCCCATCAAATAAATCTCCCCTCCGCTTCTGCTCCGCTCTCCTCTCTTGTCTCTGGCCGACACATACGGGCCCAGCCCATAGGGTGTGATTGCTGTCTCTCTGGTATTTAAATGGCCAAATACACTGCAATTATGATTTTGCTTTGATTAGGAGATGTAGGAACGGGCACGCTTTTTAAAAAACAAGTTTAGAAATGAAGCAGTAGAATTGACCACAGCAAGAACCTTTCTTTTGGGGAAAGGGCCCCCAACACATTGGCTCCCGATTGGAGGTGGGTTTCACTTTTTACATGACTCTGCATTCAAATTTAAAAGGATTTGGAGTACAGGAGGGGTTTTGGTGGAAACGGCACTTCAAACAGGGGAAAATTCACCCCCTTTTCGCACAACAGTTGGGGGCCAGAGTGTAGAACCCCCCAAAAGCCTGAACAGGGAAAAAAGAGCCAAAAACTGTTTTGGGTCGCCCCACAAACCAGAAAGAAAATTTTAAATCCAAAAACTTTTAGACTCACCAAAAAGCCCCAAAAGGAAATGTGAAGCTGGTTGTGGTTCTGTAAACGAATGGTTAGAAACCTCTTTTAAGGGTGAGAGCCCCAAATTTCCTTTTGGGCACCATCCCCAAAGTAACCTTTAAAATTTGGTTTGATTTTTGAAAAAAATCTTTCCCTTTTGCAAAATAATGCAAAATAAGATCCAAAAAGTTGCCCAAAGACTCCTGTCCACACCTATCCGTGTTTTTTAAATTTAATGCTTTTAAGACTTCCTCAGTTTCAATTTGGGTTTTTGTGAAGCTCCATTTTTGGGGGGTTTCTCAAAATTTCATTGTAATTTTCACTTCAGTTTAGCTTTTTTGGGAAATTTCCAATTTAAAAGAGACTTCTTTTTCCCCGCTTAAACGTAAATCCATGTTTCATTTTTAAAACCCTCCCTCTCCTCCTTATATTTTTTACTGACTCTGCCACAACAAAAAAACAATTTTTTTCACCTTTTTTTTAAACGGGAAAACTCAAAAAATGTAACCCTTTAAGATTAAAAAAAAGGAAAGGGGGAGTCCCAGGGGTTTTGCTTTCTTCCCCCAAAACCGGGTTTTTCCCCATCAGACTTTAAATGGGCACGTCAATAGAAAAATATACAGGATGGGGGGGAAGTGTGGCTAAAAACTGACTGGTGGGGGGAGTGCTGGCAAATAAAATGGCATGGGGGGAGAGTGCGGGCTAATTACGGGCCCATGGTTGGATTTTGGGGCTACATATACGGCATGTTTGGGAGAGGGCTGACTAAAACTGGCATGAGGGGGAGATTGCGGGGTTTATAAAACGGGAAAGATGGGAGATTTGCTGTTTAAAAACCGGGCCATGATGGGGATTAGTGCTGTCTTTTTCGGAAAGAATTGGGGAAGTGCTATTTAAAAAATTTTGGCATGGGGTTGGGGAGTTGCTGTCCTTATACTGGCTTTATGGGGAAGGCGGGTTTTTTTTAAAACTGGCATGATGGGGAAGTGCGGGCTAAAATACGGGCATAAGGGGGAAGTGCCCCCCAATATCCCGGGAAAGAGGGGGAGACTGGCTATATACTGGAAAAAAAGGGGAGAGTGCGGGTTAAAATACGGAAAGAGGGGGAGAGTGCGGCTTATACGGGCATTTTTTGGGGAGAGTGCTGGTTTCTTGGGGGGCCCCGGCCCCAATACTGGCTTGGGGGTTGCGGCTTATATATTTGGCATGATGGGGAGAGTCCCGGGCCCAAATAAAACGGGCATGAGGGGAAGTGCGGGGCTATTTTACGGCATAAATTGGGGGGGAGTGCACTATATACGGGGGGCATGAGGGGGAGTTTGCTAGCTATATACGGGCCCATAAATGGGAAGGCTGCCCGGTATATTTGGCCCAGGATGGGGGGTTTGTTGGCTAAATAGGGGCATGGGGGAAAAGAGTGCTAGCAATATACGGGCAGGGAGGGGGAAAGAGGCAAGCTAAAACTGGAAAGATGGGAAAAGTGGCAAGTTTAAAACGGGGCATGAGGGGAAAAGTGCAGCTATATACGGGCATGAAAAAGGAGTGCGCTAGCTTTTACACGGGCTTTATGGGTTTGGTGCGGCTATATACGGGGCATGAGGGGAGTTGCTGGTTTATATACTGATGGTTGGGGGAAGATGCTGTCTTATACTGGAAAGGATGGGGAGAGTGCTAGCTATATCCGGGCATGATGGGGAGAAGAAAACAAACTAATAAGGGGGAAGGGCATTTGATGGGAGGGCTGGCTTTAACTGGCATTTTTGGGAGAGTGCTGGCTATATATTTGGCATGGGGGGAAATTGCTGGCTATAACGGCTGGGGGGGGAAAGAGTGCGGGCTTTATACTGGGCTTGATGGGGAGATGCGGGCATATACTGGCATAAATGGGGAAGGGGCTTTTATATACGGGCATGATGGGGAAATGCTGGCTAAAAACCGGGCATGATGGGGAGAGTGGCGGGCTATATACGGGCTTTGTTTGGGGAAATTTCTGGCTATAAAATTTGGGGCAAAATGGAAGTGCTGGGCTTTTTTTCCTTTGGCATAAATGGGGAATGCTGGCTATATACGGAAAGAGGGGGGAGAGTGCTGGCTTAAATTTGGCATGGGGGGGAGAGTGCTACTAATACTGAATTTTTGGGGGAGTGCGCTCTGTACTGGCATGATGGGGGAAAATTGCTGGCTAAATCCCTGGCAGAGGGGGAAAAGTGTTGGCTAAAATACTGGCATGATAGAGTCCCTGGCTTATACTGGCATGATGGGGAGAGTGCTGGTTTATATACGGGCATGAATGGGGAGAGTGCTGGCATAAAAGGGCATGATGGGGAAGTGCGGCTATAAAAACGGGCATGTTTTGGGGAAAGTGCCGGCTATATACTGGCATTGGGGGAGAGTCTGCTTATACTGGCATGATGGGGGGCCCGCTGGCTTATACTGGCATAAATGGGGAGATTTTCTGGAATATACGGCATGATGGGGGATTGTTTAGCTATATATTTGGCATGATGGGGAAAAGTGCTGGCTATAAAACTGGTTTGGGGGAGAGTGCTGGAAAAATAATTTGGGGGGGGGCGGCATATGGGGGTGGAGGGGTTTTGGTTATATACTGGTTGGGGGATTTTTTATAAAGGCGGGATTTTTATATACGGCGGGGTGGGGAGTGTGTTTTTGGCGGGATACTTGGGTTTTTGGTGGGGGATGTTCCCGGGTTATTTCCTGGCTGGTGGGGGGGTGGTTGGTTTTTTTCAAGGCTGGGGGAGGGGCGGGCGGGGCTTTTAAACGGGCCTTTTGGGGAAGAGTGTTTTGGTTTAAGGGTACTGTTTTTTGGTGGGTTTGCGGGCTATATACTGCTTGGGGGGAGTGCGGGCCCCATCGGGTTAATTTGCCAAAATTGGATCTAACTGTAACTGCCTAGGGGGAGCAATCTGAAAAACTGCCTTTGGGAACCAAAAATTTTCCCGCCTGAAAGAAAAAGCAATCTATTGCCTAATGGGGCTCTACTGTCTGTGGGAGCTGTATACGTTGTGGGAGCTATATACTGCCTAAAGGGGGACTTTCAAATTTCCTTTTTGGGGAGCTGAAATTCTGCCTGGGGGGGACCAAATTCTATAAAACCTATTGCCTGAGGGGATCTATAAATTTAAAACCTGTTTGGGTTTTTAAGGGGACATATTTCTAAAAACCCCTCCCAAAATTTGGGGGGGACCTATACCCCTCCCTATCGGGGGCCCTTTTAAATACCTTTAACAAGGAGTTCGGGAAAAGTGAGGATTCTAAGATTTTTTGTGTCAAAAATTTAAAAGACTTGAGATTTGGCCCGGGAGAATTCCCCTGAAGGTTTGAACCGGATGGAGAAAAAAAGGGAAATGAAACGATTCTTTTAAATAAACTCCCCTTGAGTCACTAAAAGGGGCTGAAATTAATCTTTTTATATGTGTAAAAAAGTGAAAGGGGTTTTATATTCAGAAATTGGTGTGGGGGGAAATTATTCATTCACTTTTGTGGTGGTGATTTTGGGTCTTTGGTGTGGTTTTAACCCATCGACTATCTGCTAAGCACCTTGTACATTTGCTATCAACCAAAATTATGGTCATGAAAATAAAAATTAGGGGGCAGTGGCACCTCTTTTTCTTAGCGCCTACGTGTCGGCATTTTTGTGGGTTCCTAAGGAATTTTTTGGTCGCACTTTGGCACTCGGTCTCAAAAAAGGTTCACCATCACTGCCCAATATCTTTTTTACCGCCGGGAAAGGGGACCTTATATCTTTTTACCTCCCGGGAGAGTGACTTTATATTTTATATACCTCCTTAGAGTGATTTTTAAAATCTACATCCCGGGCCTTGGGAGAGGACCTTATATTATATCCCGGCCCCTAGAGTGACTTTATATCAAAATTACTACCTGAAGTGCCCTTTATATTTTCTTTAAAATGCCTGAGAGTGATCCTATATCTTTTATACCTAACTGAGATGCCCTATATTATATCCCCTGAAATTGATTTTTCCCCCTTTTTTCTATATACCTCCCCCTGAGAGAAAACTTTTTTTCTATATACCTGCCTGAGAGTGACCCAAATATCTATATACCTGACCTGAGAGTGATCCAATATCTATATCCCTGCCTGTGAGTGTCCCTTATTTTCTACAAAACCCCCTTTTAAAAGTGATTCTATATCTTTTTACCTCCCTTAAAGAGTGCCCTTTTTTACCCTATAAAATTTGCCTGAGAGTGTTTCCTAAAATTATTTTTCCTTCCTGAAGTGACCCAATTTAAAATTTCCCTGCCGAGGTGCCCCTTTAACAAAAAACCCCTGCCTGAGATTTGACCTTATATCTAAGTATAAAACCTGCCTGAGAGTTCCTTAAAAATTATATATTTTAAATTAATGCCCCAATACAAATTTTAACCCCCCCGGACGGGTGCCCATTTTATATTATATATACTCCCTTTGGTTAGGGCCCCTATATCTAAAAACCGCCCGGGAGATTTGGCCCTAAAACTAAATTTAGTCCCTGACAGTGATTTTTATATCTTTTTTACCTCCGAGAGTGACCCTATATCTATTTTCCTTTCCCCTGAGGGTGACCCTCTAATCTTTTATCCCTGCCTAAAGGTTTTTCCCTTTTTATATACCCTCTGGGGAGTGACCCTTTATATATTTTTTTATATTTTATATATATAATAAAATAAATATAAAAATTTTAATTATATATTTATATATTTCCCCTCCCCGGGGTTTGACATTTCATCTATTAACCTGCCGAGAGTGCCCTTAATATCTATATCCCTAACCGAGGGTAAACCCTTATCTTTATATATCCAAATTTGGGGGGACCAATATGGTTTTCCTATATGTGGGGACCTTTAAAACCTCCCTAACTGGGGGGACTTATATAACTATAAGTAAGGAGTTGCCGGAAATGTGAGGTTTTCTAAGATATTTGTGTCCAAATCGCAGGGACAATTTTGGCGGGGAGAAATTACATAAAGTGTGAACCGGATTGGGGAAAGGAAAAGGGAAAGTGTACGAATCTTATTAGAAAAAACGCTCTTGTAAAATCACTAAATGTAACTGGGCCCTTTTAATCACTTATTTTTAATTTTTTTTTTTTCCCTCTAAATACAACTAGTAAACTACCACTATAATTTGGGCCCTGTATGGTGGGAAAAAATACATCCCAAAAACCTCTGGGACATAGAAACTTCCCCTATATGGACACTGCAAAGGAGGTAATATTTCAGTCTGCAAGGGCCCGTGTACACTTTGGGGTTACCACGTATGGTCAATGTTTTGGGGGTAATGTTTCAGTCTGCAGAGGGCCCTTTTTACAATGGGTCTAACACTATAGGGGCACTTATGGGTTATACATTCCCGCAGAGCCTATTTTACACTGGTGTCTCCACTATGTGGTCACTGTATGGAGGTAATATACAGTCTGCAGAAACCTTGTACACTGGTGTTTACCACTTTAAGGGTTTACTGTATGGGGGTAATATTCCCGGGCCCGTAAAAAAGCCCGTATACACTGGTGTCAAAAATATATGGTCACTGTTTGGGGATAATATAAAAGCCTGGGAGAGTTTGTACACTTGTTTCTATCACTATATGGTCACTGTATGGAAAGGGAATATACAGTTGCCCGAGGGCCCTTTTTCACTGGTGTCACCACTATATGGGGCCCTGTATGGGTTTAAATACGTCGCAGGCCCTTTTGTACAATTTTGGGGTCACAGAATATATGGCCCCTGTAGGAGGTAATAAAACAGTCTGCAGAGTCCCGTGTAAAACTTGTATCTATCACTTTTATGGTCCCCGTATGGAGTTTAAAATCAGGGCGCCGACCTGTGTAAAACTGGGGTCTTCCAATATTTTGGTTTACTTTTATGAAAGGGAATATACGTCTCAGAGCTGTGGAACCCCTGGTGGGCCAAACCCCTAAATGGGGCACGTATGGAGGTAATTTTACAGCCTGCATGTCTGTTTTACACTTTTATCTATCACTATTTTGGTCACGTATGGAGGGAATATACAGCTGCAGAGCCCGGGGTTCAAATTTGGGGGCTACCACTATATGGTCATCTATTGGGTTTTAATACAGTATACCCCTCTTCAGAGCCTTTTGTACAAAATGGGTGTACATGTGGTGGTCATGTTTTTTAAAGGGTTTTTTTGGGCCAAAAATATTATTTGAGGTTTTTTTGTTTTTTTTTAGTAACTGATGCATCTGGTAGATCTGCTCCATGTATAGGTGTATGTTTTGGTGACTTATTTGTAAGGTATTTCACTGTCATACAGAGGTGAGGGATTTTGAAGAAGGAAAAAATTTTTCACGCTGATTTTCCCTTTTTACAGGAAAATGGACAGGATCTACCTTTAAAATGAAGAACAGAAGTTTTTTTTTCCCGTAAAAAAAACATTCCCCAGGGCCAAAAGAAGGGGACAAGAAAAATTTTCCCGGGGAACCAGCCCCCCCAAGCAAAACTTAAAAACAGAGGGTCGGGCCCTGGGTTTTTTTTAACCCCTAACAACCCCCGCACCAGGTTTAAAGGAAAGGGGGAATTTGGAAAAAAGGTCTGGAAACCAAACCCCAACCAATATATAATCAAGGCGGATCTTTACTTTTGGGGGCTAGGGTGCCTTTTGTGAAGTATAAGAGGTGATATTTTTTTTTGCAATTTTTTAAATTTTATTTTTTTTTTGATGATCGTTTTAATTTTTTTTTTTTTATTTTATTTGTTAGTTTCCCTTTTTCATTGGCTGTTCTATTTTGGGTTTTGTTCTGGGGCATTTGAAACCCTTTTTAAAAAGCTGTTGGGTGGGGCAGGAGAATAACCCCCATGAGTAAGTTCTGAAACGGTTTTAGCGTTTTCTGTTTATGGTCCCTTTTCCCTGTTTTTTTAAAGGGGGTTTTTTTTTAAAAAAGTTTTTTTTTTTTCTTTTTTGAAAAATTTTGGGAAAAATGGTCATTTCATTGTTTTTTTTTAGGTTTTTTATTTAATTTCTTGAAGCTGTAATTTTTTGTTTGGAACTGCTACTTGTTGTCCCTAGATCTCCTCCCGCAAAAAACTCAGCTTTTTTAGAAAAACCTTTTTTCCCCAGGTCAGTCAGGGAAATCTAAGTTTATAATCTTGGGAAATTTTTTTTGTTTTTTAGTGAATGCAAGAAACCTTTAAAATTTTTTTATAGTTCCCCTCCTAAGTAGGTTGCATTCTCCCTATAGTTTTTTTTTTAATAAAGCCGGTGGATTCCTTGAAAACATTTTTCCCTTTTTGGGACTTGTCCCACACACCAAAAAATTTTCCTCAGAATCAAAAGCCATAAAGTGAGTGAGCCTTCTCCAGTTGCTGATTCCAATCCGCAGGGTTGCCCATGGAGAATCCTCTTGCTTAGGTAGCCTAGCCATATGGAACCAGTCATTAATGTCCACCGCATACAGATCATTTTTTTGATTCATGAGCAGAGCGTCATACTGTGCCCAATAATTTATTCCGATTCTTGTTGCCTGGCTGTACATCCAAGGTATGTGCTCATTATCCGGCTGTGGGCCCTTATATAATTCGTCTTTATGTGTGGTACAACACATATCTCCATTGGCGTCAAAGAACATAAGTTTCACTAAGTTCCATTCAGCTCTTCCAACTCTCTGAGCCCCCGAAAACCAATCAGCATCTTTTTTGGAAGGCATAGGACCTCTGTACAGGTCTGTACCCTTAATGCAGAATAGCTCCCCGTCTGGGCTACAGGATATACGGGTGACATTTTTTATTTTTCCCAAAACGGTTGCTCTTCCAGTAAAATTATCATCAGGTGTCAGGGGTGGTAAACCAATTCGGACAGTATAATCTGCATCCACTGCTAGAAGTAATGTCGCTGAAAGAGAAAGATAATTCACATTGGAGAGATGAAATATACTAAATAAAGCCTCTCACTTCTTGTATTTATAATATTATAGACTGTAAGCTCTTGTGGTCAGGACTCTACTTCTTATACCACTTTACATTTCTCATAGACTGTAAGCTCCTCTGGTAAGAGTTGTTATTCATATCTCACTTTACATATCATCTTATTACTTATAGATGATAAACCTCCCACGGTCCCCCCCATTATTCATTTGCTCTTACCCATCCACCCCTTTTATTATTATTTTAATCATCAGGACTCTTACTCATCCCCTCACCTCTTGTATCCCCTCCTTATAGATTGTAACCTACAACACCACCATATAGAGACCACATAGAGGTCAGACACCATCTCAGGTATAACCTCAACAACCCCCATATATAGAACCACATAGAGGTCAGACACCAGCTCAGGTATAAACCCCAAAAACACCAATATAAGACCACAAGAGGTTTGACACCAGCTCAGGTTAACCTACAACCCGCCATAAAAGAGACCACATAGAATCAGACACCAAGTCAGGTATAACCTACAACCCCCACCATAGAGACCAATAGAGGTCAAAACCAGCTCAGTATAACCTACAACACCGCCATATAGAGACCACAAGAGGTCAGACACCCCTCAGGTTAATAAACCACACACCGCCAATAGAACCACATAAAGGTCAGACACCAACTCAGGTTAACCTCAAACACCCCAATAGAACCACAAGAAGTCAGACACCAGCTCAGGTATAAATACAACACCACCATTTAGAACCACATAGAGGTCAGACACCAGCTCAGTATAACCTACAAACCGCCTATAGAGACCACATAGAGGTCAGACACCCGCTCAGGTAAAAACCTAAAACACCGCCATAAAAAACCACAAGAGGTCAGACACCAGCTCAGTTAACCTCCCAAAACCCCAATAGAAACCAACAAGAGATCAGACACCAGCTCAGGTATAACCTACAACACCCCATTAGAAACCAAAATTTGAGGTCAGACACCAGCTCAGGTATAACCCACAAACCGCCATATAGAAACCACAAGAGGTTTAGACACCAGCTCAGATATAACCTCAACACCCCATAAAAAGAGACCCATAGAGTCAGACACCAGTTCAGGGTATACCCAAACACTAAACCCCAATTAAAAAAATATAGTGCAAAAACCAGTTTAGGGGAAAAACCCAAAAAATAATCCACGAGGTCAGCACCTTTCAAAAAATACAAACACCCAAATGAACACATTGGCGAACAGGTTAGAAACCTTTTAAAACCCCTGCATAAAAAAAGATTTTTTTAAGTGGTCATAACAGTAAGGTATAACCTAAAACCGCCATTTTAGAGACCACATAGAGGTCAGACACCAGCTCAGTATAACCCCCAACACCCCATATAGAGACCACAAAAGAGGTCAGACACCAGCTCAGGTATAACCTACAACACCGCCATATAGAGCCACATAAGGTCAGACACCAGTTTAGGTATAAACCCACAACACCCATATAGAGAACCACATAGAGGTCAGACACCTTCAGGTATAACCTAAACATCCCCTATAGAGACCAATAGAGGTCAGACACCAGTAAAGGTAAACCTAAACACCGCCATATAGAGACCACATAGAGGTCAGACACCACTCAGGTATAACCTCCAAACCACCCTTAGAACCCCCATAGAGGTCAGACACCAACTCAGGTATAATATCAACAACCCATATAGAGACCACATAAAGGGCAGACACCAGCTCAGGAATAACCTACAACACCCCATAGAACCACATAGAGGTTCAGACACCAGCTCAGGTATAACCTACACACCCCCTATAGAGACCAATAGAGGTCAGACACCAGCTCAGGTAAACCTAAAACACCGCCATATAGAAACCCCAAGAGGTCAGACACCAGCTTAGATATAACTCCAAACCCACCACCATATAGAGACCAATAAACTCAGACACCAAACCAGGAAACAAAACCCCTAATTAGGGACCACAAAAAGGTTTTTCCAGAAGCTCAGTTTCCTCCTCCATTGAGACCCAAATTTTTAATTCCCCCAGGGCTCAGGTTTTTTTAAAAAAACACCAACAAAGAGGGCCATATGGGTCCAGGGCACAGTATAAAACTCAATTTCCCATAATTTTGAACACAAGAGGTTTTAGACAAACCCGCCAGGTGTGACTTTAACAACCTTTCCATATAAAACCAATAGAGTGCAAACATAAGTAGGAATAACCATCCCCACACACAGGCCCATATAAAAGACCACTAAAGTCAAAACCAGCCCGGTAAAAATACAACAAACCACACCAAAATTTGAGAACATGAGGTTCAGAACACCAACTCGGTTAATACAAAAATCCATTTTACACCACAAAGGGGTGTCAGCCCAACTGGGTATAACCTTTCATTTCCCGACATAGACACCACATAGAGGCAAAAATTTTGGATAATATCAACACAAATAAGGAAGACAAAAAATGGGAAGTTTAGAAACAGTCAAATTAAAACCTACACACCACCCTGCAAAGAACATAGAGGAGGAAAGAGAAAACCTTTAAACACAGACATGAAACCAATCAGCAGCCAGCCAGCTTCTGTGATGTCACAGCTTTATAAGTAGGGCAGCCATGATAAATTCTGCCACTTGTCACTGTGTCTCCTAAGCAGAAGCATCTGTCTGTAGCAGCACTGGATTTCACTCTGTTCAAAATACTTCCAATTTTCGAGCTACTGGGGTTAAAGACCTTCACAGATGTGTGTCACATACACACCTGTTCCTGAACCAGCGTTTTTTATTTTGGGATATTGCAATCTGTGTCCAAGAGTTAATTTATCCACAGTTTGTGGGGAATTCTGTGTCAAATCCATTGTGTGTGTATGCCACGCATGCCACTTTAGGCAGTCAAGGCTCCGTCACCTCTGCCGAAGGGAGTTGCCTGTCTTTCCAACCATCTACCACCCAGCTGATCCTGCTCCTCGCCACTCATGGCGGCAGCAGTCGTTCACCAAGCGATTGCCAAGAGACAGCAGCATGTGTCCAACCATCCTAAGCTGCAGAAGCTGACCGTGCTCCTGTCCAAGTTTGTGGTACTGTAGTCCCTCCCTTTCCAAATGGTGGACTCTGCACCATTCAGAGAACTAATGGCTTGTGCCGAGCCAAGGTGGAGAGTCCCAAGCCATTATTTCTTACACACGCCTACACACGCCTGAAATCCATCAAGTGCAATATCCCCACAGACTGAAATCTGTGGCCAAGAGTTAATTTATCCACTTTTTGTGGGGAATTCTGTGTGAAATTCAGTATTTGTGTATCTGTCATATTCACACATCTACATTAAACAGAGCTTGTTGTGTTGTACATTTTTCATCAAACAGTAGTACAAGAGGGGGCCGGCCCTTAAACTTGCAAGGGGCAGGAGGAAACAAATATTCCTGGAGCAGGCACAGGTTTGCACCCACAGTAAGGGTACGTCACAGCAGGTGACTTGGTGATGCCGAGCTACCGGTGTCATCTAGCGGCTGTGTGTTGATCACCAACCCAACGGTTCTTGAATGGTTGACTAGGTCATCAACTTCCCAATTCAATAAAAGCATTTTTATTTCTTTATTTTTGTTACACCCATACTATTGATCCTTGGCTAACGAAAATAAAGACATAAAATTATTTATTGAATTAATTTTTTTTTTTTGTTCCCTCCATATATTTGATCGTTTAATACCACATCGGACAACTTCGGGTCTTATAAATTGATTTCAGCCCAGTACAGTTTTTCAGCTTGAAAATTGAACCCATAAGGCTTTCGCTCGCTCTCCATTGGGTTTCCAAATAACCGCCCCTCTTTTAACTTACCAATCACAAACAGAGCTCGCTCTCATTTCTTTACCCCATAGAACTCTATGAGAAATAGCTCCGCCCGCTCTAAATTGGCAAAGGGTGTACGAGCCCCCCCTACCTCAACCATCAGCTCTTTTCTGCCCTTTTTACTGTATTTTGAACGTCCCGCCTTGGAATTTTCTGATTGGTCAATATTTCCCATAGGTTATTTTTGGGTCCCTGTCACTCCTTTTCTGATTTTTCAATACCCCCTCCATGGGTTTAAATGGGCCACTGTCGCTGCTTTTTCGATTGGCTGGTTTATGCCAACCCAATGAGAAGAGTTTAAACAATTTGAATTACTGTATTTCCCAGCAATTTCAATATCCCAAATTTTCCTGATTAGCGCCGTGACCGGTGAAAAACCTTGTTTCGGATTTGATTGATTTATGTTAAAAGGTTCAGTCTTTTTCAGAAATATTTTAACAACTAATAAAATTTAAAATTTTTTTATCATACTCCATCCCCAAATGGCGCTAGCCCGAGATTTCATTGCCCTGATCTCTCCATAGACTAAAATGGGACAAGTACTCCGAAACTCGGGATTGGCCGGAATACCAAGCCCACGCTAGTTCACCAACCCGCTCTTTTCTGCATTTTCTGGCATTTGAACTGTCCCGCTTGAATTTGATTGAAATTTCCCTTCTCCATAGGTTTTAATGGGTCTTCGCTCCTATTCTGTTTGGGCTGGCAGCCAAGCCCCTCGCTAGCTCAACCAACCCAGACTTTTCTGCATTTTAACATCTATTTGAACTTTCCCACAATTTGATTTGATTGGCCAATTCTTCTCCATAGCTTATTGGGCCTTGTCAGCTCCCTATTCATTGTCTGTTTATGCCAACCCAATGAGAATAGCTTACAAAATTTATGAATTACGTATTTCCCGGAATTTTCAAATCCATTAATTTCCCCTAAGGCGCTTCTATATTTTTTCAAATATTTTAAAAGGTTATTTATTTATACCAAAGAAAAGGGGTTTTTTTAAATGAGGGCCCTTCTTTTTGGAAATGTTTTTTTTTAGATACGGATTTATTTTTATAAACCCGAATTTTTTTTTCCATACTCCTGCTGAGGACATCTTGAATGCTTTCTCTCGCTGTTTTCCACCTGTCTCGAATCAGAAAACATGGTCGCCAGTCCCGCACAGCCTAAGCCCCGCACTCGCCCCACACACGGGCCCGGGGCGCGGTGCAACTTTTCCCCGCATATTGGCGCACCTCCTCACGGCGAAATTAAGCACAGTCCCTTCTGTGCCTAGCCCCCGCACTGGGGTCCCACACACTGGCAAGCGCGCAACTTTACACCGCATGTATGGAGCGCACCCTCGACCCCAACATTAAAGAGGAAATGCCCGCCCTATGTATCCAACCATTCTAAGCGCAGAAGCACTCTGGCTCCTGTCCAAGTTTGTGGTACTGTATCCCTCCCTTTTCCCCAGTGGTGACCTGCAACATTCATAATTCTTGTGCCGGGCCGAGGAAAAAGTCCCAACCCCATTATTTTGTTTTTTGAAAAAGGCAGTACCAGCCCTTCACAAATATTAAAAGAAGGTGACCCAATCCTTAAGCCTATTGGTTGTTTTTTCCCAAAGGGTTTCATGGCAGCGCGATGTGTGGACTGTAACCTAGGTCAGGGACCATACTTTCCCCTTTAAAACCCACTGGTGAATATGCCTTCCTGCCCACCACACCATAATTTGGACGGAACCCCGATTTCTCTCCCACGTTGCCCAAACTGTTGATCCGCCTAATGTCCCCTTCCCCCCTCCACCACCTCAGCCCCACAAGCCCAAAGTCTGCTCCATATCCCAACATGTCCAGGGCACCAGCGGTGTCACGCTTTCACACCTGGTTTGCCTGGCGAACTTAGTCATACAGAGAGGAGCTGCTCCGCGTCATGAAGACAAATCAATTTGTGGCTTTCTCCCGACAACTAAAACCCCCTAAACCTAAGGTGACAGCCCAATAGAAACGAACTGATTTCTGCTCGCACCCAGGAGGGCTGAGCCATGCGCCGCGAAAATGGGCGCACGTGTTCATCTGGTTGTTTTCAAATGGTTCCTGGGGAGTCTCTTCAACCAAAATCTTGACAAATTTCATCTTTAAAACTGCATCACTCTATTGCCATTTCTAAACCGCCAAGCACAATCTCCTTGAGCTGCAGCGTCAGAACGGCCTCCCCCAACACACGCTGATATGCGAAGTTTTCACCTGTTGGAATTCCAAACTCCATATGTTTAAACCGACTGAAAGAACATAGAAAGGCCATTAACATTTTTGAGATCCAAGGGGAAACAGGAGTACCTCCGGGGTGATTTTGATGTCAGCCAGTGGCAGCCCCATCGTGACACCTTGCAGTTGCTCGGGCCCACGTTTGACAATGTCCACATTATTGGGTGTCGCCCTTAACCCCACCAGGACTACAGGATGAACAACGTCATTCCACTGCTTCATGCCCTGGAACAGATGCTGCAAAATCTGTCTGGTCATTGAACTGGAGATGTGGTGACTACATCTCATGGCCACATGAGTCCTGTGGGGGCTGAACTGTAGGAGAAGGAGGACACTGAAGCACAAGCAATGTCTAGTGAAATGAGTGGCTTTTCTACCCAAGTGACAGGAGAGGAGGAGCAGAAGCAGCTGGAGGAGGTAGAGGGAATGAGGAAGATGAGGCAGATGACCCAGACACACTGTGGCAGTATACAGTGGAGATGAAGGCAGGGAGTCCCTCCGAGTCACTTATGCAGATGGCCCGCTACATGCTGATTTGCCTGGTTAGTGACAGCCGAATAGTCACCATACAGCAGAGGGATGACTTCTGGCTCTTCACCGTCTTGGACCCCCTCTACCGGTCCAAGATGGGAGCCTTTTTTTCACCTGCCAAGAGGGAGGAAAAACTCTAGTACTATAGCGACATCCTATGTAATCAGTTGGTCGCTGCCTATCTGCGCCATCGTCCATCCTCTGGCAGGTCTAACCTCATCACTTACGTACCACTGCCACGGCTGTTGCGGGGGGGAGGTAGGAGCAGTACCCGCTCCATCAGCAGCAACCTGAGTCTGGAGTCGTTGATGAGTAGCTTTCTTCACCCGCCTAGTGTGGAAGGTACTCACCAGCAGTAGCAGCAGGACCTGGAGCAGACCCTGGACCAGCAGGTGGTGGCCTACTTGGACAGCACTCTGCCACCCCACATAGAAGATCCGCTGGACTACTGGGCAGCCAAACTGGATGTGTGGCTGCAACTTGCCTAGTTTGCACTAGAGAAGCTGTCCTGCCCGGCCAGTAGTGTGGCATCAGAGCGGGTGTTCAGTGCAGCGGGGGCCATAGTTACCCCAAGGAGAACTCACATGTCCACCAAATGTGGAGAGACTCAGCTTTGTCACGATAAATCAGGCATGGATCGGCCAGGATTTCCACACATCAATGCCTTATGCATCAGATTAGATCAGCCATGACGCCTCACCAAAACTTTGAGAAATGAGTCTGGATTCTTCTGGCTACCTGCCTCAGCTACTATTCTGATGCTGCCACCAGCCTGATGCCACACATCTGCTGCCAGCTGCTCCGTCTACCACTCACCATCTTTACCAGGGACTGGTATTGCCACCCACCTCCCCACTCTTCACTAGGCCCTCATGTAGCCTTCTGATGCTGCCGTCACCTCCTTGATCTGTCATTTGCCACTCTGTGGCCTACTCATGATGCTGCCACCTCCTCAATCTGTCACTGTGCCACTCTCTGGCCTGATGCTGCTGCTGTTGCTGTCACCATCTCAACACCGTGTTATTGTGCCACTCTGTGTCTTACTCAGGTTGCTGCCGCCTCCACAATCTGTCATTTGCCACTCTGTGGCCTACTCATGATGCTGCCAGCTCCACACTGTGTCGTTCTGCCACTCTGTGGCCTACTCAAGCTGCTGCCGCCTCCACAATCTGTCATTGTGCCACTCTCTGACTTCATGATGCTGCTGCTGTTCCTGCTGCCACCTCCACACTGTGTCATTGTGCCAATCTGTGGCCTACTCATGATGCTGCTAACTTCTCAATCTGTCATTATTTTCCCCTCTTTCCTACTCATTCCCCCACCACCCCCACAATCTTCATTGTCCACTCTGTGGCCTACTCTGTCTCCACCACCTCCACAATTTTGCATTGGTGCCACTCTGTGCCTACTCATGCGCTGACACTCCACAATCTGTCATTTGCCACTCTGTGGCCTACTCATGTGCTGCCAACTGAAACCCCTTCTCAGTTGACCCCCCTGAAGGTTTCCTAATGCTGTCCACCCTCCAGCACTCAATGATTCCACTAGTTTTGTTTTACCCTTTTTTAATCTGTCAGATGGAGAAAAAGACAAACACAACCGATAGTCTTTTGAAAGCCCAAGGCATATGACATGTCCTTTGTTTGCATCAGGGTTGTCTGAGATTAGATACAAAATCCATGGATTACAACACGAAAATGAAAACCCAAGATTTGTGAATTTGGTTTCCTACTGCTTGGTACCTTGTCTCTGATCAAAGCGGAATCCCGTACAATGCTATCCCGGACCCCGTCCCAATTACCCAGCCCGTTTTCCTCTTCTGGAGGAGGTTATACTTAATCATCATTTGAAATTTATTTCTTGAATCCGATTTTGTTACAACTGCATTCCCTTTTACGCCCAGTTGGGAAAAGGGAAAAGGGTTTTACTTATTATTTCTTTCCTTTTGGAAAAATTTTGTTTTTTACCCGAATTTTTCCCGTTTAGTTTTTCCGCCTTTTTTTTTGGCCCCCTTTTTTTAAAATGACCCTTTTTTTTTTTTCATTTGAACTAGGGAAGGTTTTTAAGGTTTTTCCCCTTTTTTTTGGGACCCCCTTTTTTTAAAACATCTTTATAGGGGAATTTTTGACTTTTTTTCTTTTTTACCCTTTTTAATCTGAATAAAAGTTTTTTTAACTTTTTTTATTTTAAATTAGTTGTTTTGGTCTGATGATTAGATAGCCAAAAGCAGGAGTGGATGCAAAACACAGAAGACATGCAAATATCCCATTTACTGGTCATCTCTGTTTTGGATCAACTCTTGTTTGTTTTTGACTTTGGCAATACTGATGGATTATTGACCGATTGAAAGCGGACACTGACGGATCAAAGGAAGGGCAAAATGATCAGTGAAGTCAACGCATAATTACTGCCGACACCCTCTCCACTCTTTCGGGGGAGGAAAGGGCTCTACATGTATCAGCATTTAACAGAGCAGGTTCTGTAATAATCTGTGGAATCATCTGATGTTAGTGTAAAAGGAGTGCGCTCTTTGACGCTATAGTGGGATCTTGGTCCTCAGCTCGGTTCTTTCCAGGTGGCACTGACATTACCTTGTCAGGCTGCATTCCCACTTCAGTTATTTGGTCAGTTTTGGCCCCCTAATTGCCCAGAGAAGTGAAGAGTGAAGCGATTCGAAGAGCGGCGGCTGTCATCTGCGAGTCATACTAAAACACAGGATTGTATGAAGACCAAGCCACGCTCCCTATGCATATTTGAGCATGGCACAATGTTATACAACACCATACAGGCTCTCCACAGTCAGGAAATAGGTGTTTTTTAACTGAATTCGTCACAAATAAATTCAGGTCAAAACAATTGTTTGGGAAAAATTCAGCGAATCTGGCGAATCGAACTTTTGAGAAATTCGCTCATCTCTAATTAGCGCTATAAATATACTGATTAACCTTGTAGCTTTTCTTTGTTAGATAGGAAGTGAAAGTATCTTTGCTTTCAAGGAACTGAAAGGCTGTGCACACTGTGAGCCCACAGCCAAAGCCATTAGTTGTGAGCCAGGTCTGCTGTTTATTAACCTCTTCACTGATAGACTGGGAGAGCTGAAATAACCTATGGTAGGAGCCCTTACAGACACAGTTGGTGACATGTATGATTTTTGGTGCCCAGGCGCCAATTTTTTTAGGTAAGAAGGGTTCCCCAGTAGATAGGTTTGTATAGGTTTGGGCTTTGTATAGGTTTGGCTCACCCAGTTCATAGGTAGGTACCTAGGTCCCCCAGTAGGTATGTAGGCATGTAGGACACCTCCCCTAATAAGAAAGGTAGGTATATAGGGCCCCTAGTTGGTAGGCAGAAAAGGTCCCCTGTAGTAGGTAGGTAAATAGCCCCCAGTAGAAAGCCCCCCAGTTGGTAGGTTAGTGTGTAGAGCCCCCTCTAGTAGGTAGGTATAATGAGCCCCTTTAGTTGGTAGGTATATAGGGCCCCAACAGGTAGGTAGGTACATAGGACTCCCAATAAGTAGGTGCGCATGTATGGCCCCTTTTAGTAGGTAGATATATAGTGCCCGTAGTAGATAGGTAAATGCATAGGCCTCCCAGTTGGTAGGTGGGTAAGTAGGGTCAGACAGGTAGCAGACTGGGGTAGCGGCAGGTTTTAGCAATACAGGAAAATGTAACTAATTCTGGAACAAGGACGCCAATATCGCAGGTAACAGGTAACAGGAACCAGGACAGCAAACAAAGGTCAGGATCAAGGTTGAAACAAACTGACACCAGGACAAAGGCAGGAAGTTCCTTAAAGGGTTTTTGCCAAGAAGTGAGTTTCTTACCTCTTAAACTGCTCAGAAGAGAAAATAAACAAACATGCTGTCTCACGGTGGAGAGAGAGGGGGGGCTGAGAACACAGCCATGAAGCAGGGAGCGTTGTGCAATGTTTACTCAAATAATCACATTACAACTAGCAGATTCTCTATACAAAAGACAAGATCTTTCTCCACAGTCCCTTGCCAGCTGGTTCAAATTCCGTGTCATCAGATAAAAAGTGCAAACACGCAAGCGCGGCCAGATCAGCTCCTCTCAGCTGCCGGTCGTGTCTAATGAAAACTTTTAAGTAACTAAGGACATGTAAAGAAAGCTGTAACTCTCAGAGGCTTCATTTTTTGTAATCACATATATTTAGAAAAGTGATTAAATACCCATTTTGGAGGATCCCACGTTTACATTACATCATGGCAAAACCCCTTTAAGTCCCAGGTGGTCAAAGATCATAGGTCAGGTAATTAGTGTAAAGTCTCTTTAAATTTCAGCGAGTACGCTCACACCCTAGGGAGGACATGTGCACACATGGGACCCCGGCAGAAGTGAGGACAGATGAGTACACAGAGGCACTGGGGACAGAGGAAACAGACAGTTTTTGACCAAGTCAGTGGCCTGGAGCGTGATCCGCGGCATGGATCGTGACAAACAGCAGTGTTTTATATGTGAGGAGGGGCTACAGCAGTGTTTTATATGTGAGGAGGAAGCCACAGCAGTGTGCTATGTGTGAGGAGAGTTCTACAACAGTGTTTTATATGTGACAAAAGAGGGGACTACAGCAATCATTTATTTTTGACAGAATAGTGATCTATATATGAGAAGGCGGTTACTGCAGCATTTACAAGTAATGGAGATGGGAAACAGCAGTATATTAAATGGGGGAGGGTTCTACAACAGTGTTTTATTTATGAGGAGAGCACTACAGCAGTGTTTTATGTGTGACAGAGGAGGAGGCTACAGAGTGTTTTATATGTGAGGAAAGCAACTGCAGCATGTTTATATATGGAGAGAGCAACTACAGCAGTGTTTATATATGAGGAGAGGCTACAGCAGTGTTTTATATATGAGGAGGGGCTACAGCAGTGTTTTATATGTGAGGAGGGGGCTACAGCAGTGTTTTATATGTGAGGAGGGGCTACAGCAGTGTTTTATATATGAGGAGGGGCTACAGCAGTGTTTTATATGTGAGGAGGGGCTACAGCAGTGTTTTATATGTGAGGAGGGGCTACAGCAGTGTAACAGTGACCACAATATAATTCATTTTAGCATAAACTGGAAAAAAGAAAAACAGAGAGGGAAGGCAAAAACATTTAATTTTAAAAGGGCCAAATTTTCCTTATTGAGGGATGCAATACAGGACCTAGACTGGGAGCAGCTATTAGCAAATAGTGATATAGAAGCCAAATGGGGGAGCTTTAAATATAATTTATTGAAATTTATTGCAAAATATATTCCGATGGGTAACAAGTATAGGCGACTAAACTAAAACCAACATGGCTTCTACCTTCTGTTAAGAGGGCAATAAACAATAAAAAAAGGGCATTTAAAAAAATATAAGTCAGAGGGGTCGGCATCAGCCTTTGAAAATTATAGAGAGCGTAATAAAATCAGTAAAAAAATGATAAAAGCAGCTAAAATTCAAAATTAAAGGCAGGTGGCCAAGGACAGCAAGACTAACCCCAAAAAATTCTTTGAGCATATAAATGCCAAAAAGCCAAAGTCAGAGCAAGTAGGACCCTTAAAAGCCTGTGATGTGGAGCTGGTCACTGGTGATCAAGAGAAGGCAGAGGAACTTAATAGGTTCTTCAGCTCAGTATATACTATCAATGAAATAGTAGTTGATGGGGGTGGGCCAAGTGCAGATGTAGGTGGTGCCAGTACTGTTAATACATCATCTGCTATAATTAATTGGCTCAGTGTAGAAAAAATCAAAGCCAAGTTAAATAAACTGAATGTGAACAAGGCTCCAGGCCCTGATGGCATTCAACCAAGAGTTCTTAAAGAGCTCAGCTTGGTTATCTCTGTGCCCCTGTACATGATATTTAGAGATTCTCTGGTGACTGGTATAGTACCAGGAGACTGGCGCAAAGCAAATGTAGTTCCCATCTTCAAAAAAGGCTCCAAGTCTTGCCCAGGTAATTATAGACCAATAAGTTTAACATCTGTTGTGGGAAAAATGTTTGAGGGGCTCATAAGGGACTATATACAGGAGTATGTTGACAAACACAATATTATTAGTGATTGCCAGCATGGATTTACTAAGGACAGAAGCTGTCAGACCAATCTGATCTGTTTTTATGAGGGGGTGAGTAGAAGTCTGGATAGCGGGGCAGCTGTGGATATTGTGTTTTTAGACTTTGCAAAGGCATTTGACACTGCACTGCATAAGAGTTTGTTGGGTAAATTAGAATCCATTGGGTAAGAGATAACAGTGTGTAATTGGATTAAAAACTGGCTGTTAGATCGTACTCAGAGAGTGGTGGTAAATGACTCCTACTCTGAGTGGTCCCCGGTTGTGAGTGGTGGTAAATAACTCCTACTCTGAGTGGTCCCCGGTTGTGAGTGGTGTGCCGCAGGGCTCAGTATTAGGTCCTCTCTTATTTAATGTATTTATTAACGATATAGTGGAAGGGTCAATAGCACGGTTTTCGATTTTGCAGATACACCAAGCTATGCAGGGTAGTGCAAGCTACTGAAGATGCTCATAAATTGCAAGCAGACCTGGACACACTGAGTGCTTGGGCATCAACTTTGCAAATGGGGTTCAATGTGGATAAATGTAAGGTTCTGCATCTGGGTATAAATATTCTACAGGCATCATATGTCCTAGAGGAGAAAAACTTGGAGAACGCTGTGAGAAGATCTGGGCATTCTTGTAGATCATAAACTGCAGAACAGCATGCAATGTCAATCAACTGCCTCTAGGGCAAGTAAGATATTGGTGTGTATTAAAAGAGGCATGGACTTGCGGGACAAGGATGTAATTCTACCACTGTACAAAGCATTGGTGCGTCCTCACTTAGAATATGCTGTCCAGTTCTGGCCCCAGTTTATAGAAGAGATGTAATGGCAGAGAGAGAGTACAAAGACGAGCAATCAAACTTATAAGGGAATGGAGCATCTTAGTTAGGAAGAGGTTAGTAGAATTGAACTTATTTAGTCTTGAGAAAAGACGGCTTCGGGGGACATGATTAATTTATATAAATATATAAATGGTCCCTACAAAAAGTATGGGGGACAAAGGGACATTCACTTCCACTAGAGAAAAAAGGATTCAATTTCAAGAGGAGAAGGGCGTTCTTCACTGTAAGAACTGTGAATCTGTGGAATAGCCTGCCTGAGGAGCTGGTCATGGCAGGAACTGTAGAGAGTTTCAAGAAAGGCTTAGATACCTACCTGGAACTAAAGAATATTAATGTGTATGTAGCTATGTAAAATTCTGGATCCTGGCTGGTGGAGGCTCTGGGGTCAGAGATACGGTCTCCGCTGGAGCAGATTGGTTCATGCCTTGTGGGTTCCAGGGCATTAACCAGAGGTAGTGGGGGCTTAATGCCCTTGTCTCTCTCCCACCACCCACATTTTCCCCACCCTTGGTTGAACTTGATGGACACGTGTCTTCTTTAAACCGTACTACCTATGTAACTATGTAATATGTGAGGGGAGCACTACAGCAGTGTTTTATATATGAGGAGAGCACTACAGCAGTGTTTTATGTGTGAGGAGAGCACTACAGCAGTGTTTTATGTGTGACAGAGGAGGGGGGCCACAGCAGCATTTTATATTGGAAGATTGTGCTACAGAAAGTTATTATATGTGACAGAGAAGGCAGCTACAGGAATGTTTTTTATCTGACAAAGAAGGGGGCTACATCTGTGTTTCTTATGTGATCAATATAGATGCTGAGAATATGGACAAAAAAAACTCAGGGTTTGGTTTGTCAAAGAACCATGATCAACCGTGCCTTACATTTAGCGCAGATACTCCTCTTGTATACCTAACACTTCATCAAATTCCTTGTTTAAAGTTCTACATAACAGGGTTAAATCGATAGGCATAAGTTAAGAACAGTAATAACCTCATGGCACATCAGTTAGGGTGCATTCACATGGCAAAGACAAAATACCAGTGGAAACATTTTCCAACCGGTCTTTTGTCTTTTTTGGCGGGTAGGGGGCGGCTTTTGTCTGCAGTTTGTGGATTCAAGCTGTCGCTGTTCACACTTACATGTTCATGTTCCACCCGGATTTCAGGCAGAACATGTTTTTTGGAACGCCAGTGTAAAAAAAATCCGACACAAAATCTGTGGAGTGTGGACTACTGCACGGAATTTCTGTTTAAATCTATGTAAAAGACTGACAATCGGTTTACAGATCCGAACACCTTCTGTAAATCCGACTGAAAACCCTGCGGTTATTGACAATAAAAATCATCAAAAACAGTTAACAGCTAAATCCAGATCAGCTGTTTGCACTGCACGACCACATTGATAACAAAGGGAACTTAAACTTAGCAATGTTTCAACGTATCTAATCCCTTATTGGTATAAATCCATAAGAAGTTATAGTAACAACTACATAGCAATAGAGGTTTCTTTTGCTCTTTCCAGTTCCTCTCCTATTTACATTCATATCTTTTTAGATATTTGTCTTCGCAGTGTTCCCTCTGGGAGCACATTCTATGTAGAAAGTTTTAAATTCAGTATGCATGAATATAAATATATGAATGTATAAAATGTATTGCTTAAAAAAATGAAATAAAATGTAAATGGTAATACACTTAGAGGTTGTCCTGACCATTTACAGCTCTATCTTGGAGTAGCAAGTTTTTATGATGGTTTTATAGTAAGGATATGTTCACACGCCTTATTTTGGGGTGTATATTGGCACGTATTACACGTTATACACGGCGAAATGCGCGCCACAATTTTGGTAATCCATAGCTTTCATAGAGAACTATGGATTACGCCTTGTCCCCCTACATGTACAATATGATTGTATTGTACACGCGGGGAGATGAGTGACATGTCAATTATTTGCGGCGCATAAGCGATGAGTAATGCATATCTATGGTGCCGTCAAGCTGCCGGCCCCACCGTGCCTCGGGAGTACGCGTTGATCAGCGCAAGCTCCCGAAACACACGGTGTATTGTGGCGTGTATTGTACATGCCGCAATACACCGTATGTACATACCCTCTCTACTCTATCTAGATTTTCCAATATATTTCAATCAATCTCCATGTAAGTTGCTACACTAGGGACAAAATGGTATTTTGTCGTTTATCTTAACAGAATTATCATGTCCGATCCCAAAAAAAAACAACATAATGCTCAGCAATTGCCCAATATGTTTTTTCAAAGTAGGATGATTAGGGAACAGGGTGTGTGTTTGTTAAGGAATGGAGGTAGTATGTTAAAGCTACAACTAAACCTGCAAATGTTCCCAAGATGACGATACTCACAAAACGTCTGCGATAATTAGATTTTCATCAGAGTCTTGATACAATCTTGGACTGCACATATTACCAAAATTTTGGCGGACACCACCTATTCTGAGAGGATTAATTCAGATCTTCTTCCGAATATGCACCAGCAATTGGAACTGCTGGTTGAAGAAGGCTATAAAAATGTAGCCCTTACTCTTAATGAAAGAAATGAAAGAAACTGTATAAATGCCACAAAAAATTCTTCTATTGTCTTCCAAAAATCCACAATGATATAAAAAAACATGGTAAGACTCATCATCTCGGATATTGGTGGGGCTTCAAGTAGCCTATCCAACTACTTGTATATGTACTCACCAACAGAATGCTACACAGTTATCTAAGGGACTCTGATAGTTGAATTGAATTGTTACTTGACACTCCATACGAGGAGAATTGTGTGTTCCTTACAATAGATGTCATCACTCTTTACAGTAATATTGAACAAAGTTTAGGTATTAACTGTATAGTTGAATGTATAAAAGTTGACCTTGACTTATCAGAGCCACAAAAATCTTACCTAGAAGCGGGGCTCACGTTTATTCTAGAGAACAACTACTTTACTCCTGATGATTAGATCTACAGGGGTATGACGATGGGGAAACGTGTCACCCCCTCATATGCAAATATCTTCATGGGCTATTGGAGAAATATTCATATCTATGAAAGCAGTTATTATAGCAAAATAATTTTGTATAAAAGTTTTATCAACGACCTCATTTATCTGAGGAAAGGAAGAATTGAAGAAGCAGAAGTTTTGCTACTAAGTTAAACAAAAGCAAATTGGGTGTCAAATTTACTCTGAAAATGCATGAGAAAGAGATCGACTTTTTAGACCTAAATATAAAGAAGGAAAACAACAAATATGTTTCTCAGACCTATGGCAAAGAAGTCAACACAAACGGCTACGTCAGGAGTTATCACCATATGAAATAGAAGATAAATATGCCATTTGGGCAGTTGCGAAGAATCAGGAAAATTGCGCATCGGATCAAGCCTTTGAACAAGAAACTAAAATGATCACTATAAGATTACAACTAAAAAGATATCCTAAAAAAGTCATCCAACAAGCCATAGAGAAAAGTAAAAACATGAACCAAAAACAGTGTCTAACGAGGGAAAAAGAAGTTTCCCCATCAACCACCATAGGAAATGGACCATCAAGAAAATTGGCTACAGGAGATTGCTCACTACTGGGAATATCTGGAACTAACACTATGAAAATAGAGAGGCAAAAAAGAATTTACAGAACAGTTATGCAGAAAATGACAAAAGGGAAGATGTTGGTGATGAAAAGAAAGAAGAAAAAGAAGGTAAAGACAAAAACAGTATACAGAAACGAAAAAGATGATGATGATGATGATGATGATGATGATGATGAGAAGGAAAGAGAAAACAGAAGGTAAACATATAAAAGATATAGAGAAGATAAAAATGTATAAAACACTGAAAAACATTGAATACAAGATGACGTATATCTTTGTTACCTGGTTTTGACATTGTTGCACACTCGTTGCGGACGATTGAGGAGATTGCCCTAGACTCTTATATGTTCTAGATATAGATGCCTTGTGAGAGGACTGCTGGTCACTGAGGAGAAGTCCTCTCTGGACTCTTATATGTTCTAAATTTAGACGCCTTGTGAGAGGACTGCTGGTCACTTAGGAGATTGCCCCAGACTCTTATATGTTCTGTTCCATCAAGTATCTTCAGCTCTGTTCCTGATATGTTGGTTCAGATCTGTAGCACTTTTACTATGAGTTGCAGAACGGTCTTATCATCCTCTGTATCACATGGAGTAGAGAATCCGTCAATTTGTTTGTTCTTGTCATACTTATGATTCACAGGCCTGATCATTGACAAGCATATTTGGTTTTCACACAAAGGTACATAACAAGTGAGAATCCTGTGAGCAATTTGCAAGAGAATGGAGAATTAAAGTGTGTAGGATCAGAACAGCAGGAGACTGTTATTCCTCCATATTAGTGGACTCATTCCATTGGCCCAACTCCAGAACCGTAGTCTATCACTGAGAAAATCCTTAGCAATGTCCCTCAGCCATTTTAACCCTAACCAAAACAGCAAATAACCACCAAAAACAACTTAGAAAGAGAGTGTACTGCAAGAATGACACAAGGCAGAAGAGAAACAACAACGACAACTAAGACAAGCTAGGGCTCAACAAACTGAACATATAACTAACCAAAACAGAAGTGAATGAACAAAGCTAACAATACACAACATTCCAGCTAGCAATATACAGTGCCAGCCATAAAGTGAATCCCAGCTTTATAGAGGGCTATATATTCAACATGGTCAGCTGATAGGCCAGAGAGTCGTTTGAGGACTCTGTATAGTAAGAGCCTCATCTGATCTAGCAAGCAGAAGAAGATGAAATGGCAGGAGGATTCCTGCCATTCGTTTCCAGTTCTAGTGTATTGTTGTTTCCAGTCTAAGTTTAATTTTTGGTCAAGTTACAGCGATTGTAGTCTGTGGAAATATCACTTTAGTGATTTTCTAGTTTCTCTTGGTCCTAGAGCTACTTTCTGTATTAGGGTCTGTTGTAATTCAGGGACATTTTTGAGGGAAACATTCCATTTAACAGTTAGAGGTTCCAGTGCTATGGGCAGTCATTGTGCAAGGATCATTATCCTCCTGTTGTCTGTTTGCTGAATCATTTGGTGGGAGTCTTTCTTGTTTGACTGATACGCTTCTTATTGTTATTACTTGTGACTGATATACTTCCCTGTTTGGCTTGTTCCTATTTGGAGACCACTAGCTTCCTAACATTATACTCTGCTCCAATGTATTTGAAGCAGTATCATGACAGACTACTGCTAGACTAACTTTTCTTTAAAACCATTGTATTGGTTTGTGTACAGGTGTTATTGAGAGCTCGATGCCTCATTAAATGGTGTGAGTGGCTAATCTCTGCATTGTGGGGCAGCCTTTTCCCTTGTGAATTGGGATAATTGACTGTTGTCAGCATTTTACGCTTTGTGTATTCTTTGTGTGTGGGACTGGGTCTTGTATGTTGCTGAGACTTGATTACCTGAGTCCCATTACCTGGAAACTGTTGGTGTGATCAGATTAGAGAATTTTAAGATTATGAGGACCATTCTGTGTCAAAATTATATTTTGGCTAAATATCAACTAATAGCTCATATGTGAATATTTTTAAAAGGCAGTTCTCCCCTGGGAATTTGGGGAATTACATCAGTGTGTTGTTGGGCCCTTCATTGCTGGGCAGCCTGCTTGGTTGAATTGTGGACTTTTCTAGTGACTATCAGCATTGTGCACCCCAAGTTTCAGATGGATGGAGGCTTTTGTCTTGCCTGTCTAGGTAAGTCAAGGAATGAGAAGGATTTAGCCCAATGTGAAGGAGTGGGTAATGTTACGATCAGCGGTGCTATGTCTATTTTCTCTTATATGTGTCATGTTTTAAGTGATTGGATGGCAACTGCTCTCATTCTTTGCAAATCAGCTACCACATGGAGCATCCTTTTTTCTTTTAGAAAATAGTTGGCTTATTTCTAGTCTCTGGTTCCTCGCTTAAATGCATGAGCGGAGTTGATAGCAGAAACTGTATTTATTAGTGTATTTGTCTTGTGCGCAGTCCTTAGTCTACTCATGTCTTCTGTCTAGTCTAATATACAGTAAGGTCCTGTCTAGTCCTGAAATTTTAAATTATTCTTTCTTTTAGTCTGTTGTCTAGTCCTGTTGTGTCAAGTTCTAGCAGAAGAATATCAATGTTTCTTGTCTAACTTCCATTTGGCCAAGTTCTAAAGTTTATAGTCCTTGAGAATATCAGTTTGGACTCTCATATGTTCTAGATGTAGAACATATGTCAGAGGACTGCGGGTCACTGAGGAGATTGTCCCAGACTCTTACCGATGTAGCAGAATTAAACAGAACAGATAAAGCACCATGGTATCCCGACACAGAATGTTATCTCAACTATTTCAATGCTTTTCAATGGACTCTGTTTACAGATGAGAGCAGATAACACAAAAAGCTGTGATATCAGTCAAGCTGAACTCAGCTGCATCTGTATATGTTCTAAATGTGGAAGCCTAGTGAGAGGTCTGTGGGTCACTGAAGGAATGCCCTTCACTCTCATATGTTTATGATGTAGATGCCTTGTGAGAGGACTGTGGGCCACTGAAGAGATTGCCCTAGACTCTTATATGTTCTAGATCTAGAAGCCTTGTGAGAAGACTGTGGGCCACTGAAGAGATTGCCCTAGACTCTCATATGTTTATGATGTAGACACCTTGTGAGAAGACTGCAGATCACTGAGGAAATTTCCCTTTCCTCTTATGTGTTCTAGATGTAAACACCTTGTCAGAGGACTGCGGGTCAGTGAGGAGCTTGTCCCAGACTCTTATATGTTCTAGATGTAGAAGCCTTGTGAGAGGACTGCGGGTCAGTGAGGAGATTGTCCCAGACTCTTATATGTTCTAGATGTAGATACCTTATGAGGAGACTGCGGGTCACTGAGGAGATTACCATAGATTCTTATATGTTCCAGATGTAGACCAGTGTGAGAGGACTGCGGGTCACTGAGGAGATCGCCATAGATTTGTCACAGGGGTCGTGGGCACTGCCGCTCCCCGTGGCCGCCCCCCTGCCCGCAGGGGGTCCGGCGCGGGCGCCACGGCTGCCCACGACCATCCCCCTGCTGGCCGGGCGCCGGCTCCCTTACTTCGCCACGCTCCTGTGAACGGCGAGCCGGTCCGTCCTGGCCGCCGCGCGCGTGCCCATGTCCTAAGGCGCGCGCACGACGACTGGTCCGGATTTAAAGGGCCAGTGTCCCGGTAATTGGTCTATTACCGGGAGCTGGTCCTATATAAGGAATACGCCCCCAACACTCCTTGTCAGTCTGTTAGTGTGCGTTTAGTGAGCTTAGAGTGTGTTTTGAGTCCGTATTGATTATCCGTGTACCAGTCCATTCCGCTACGTTTCCTGACCTTGCCTGTTTGCCGCCTGCCCTGACCGTCTGCCTGTCTCTGACCAGGGGTAACGACCTGGTAGCCCCACGCCGCAGCAAGTCCATCCCGCTTTGTGGCGGGCTCTGGTGAAAACAGGGGGTTACTTAGACTCCGTTCCCTGGCGTGGCTTAACTATCATCGCTTGCGATGGTCCAGCGAATCCACCGAACCCTTACATTACAGACTGGCCATGGATTCCGCCAGGGTATCTCTGCCCGAACTCCGGGACGTCATGACGGCCATCGCTCAGCAGAGCCAGCGTATCGAACCTTGCGGCTCGTCTACCTCCGCCTGCGGTTGCTTCCGCTACTCCGGCACCAGTTGCTCCTGCAGCCATGGCGCTACCTGTTCCTGCACCGGGACCTTCTCTGCACCTGCCACTCTCCTCTCGCTATGATGGGGACCCCAAGAAATGCAGAGGCTTCATAAGTCAATGCTCCATCCACCTTGAGATGTTGGGGCATCGATTCCCTACTGAGCGGGCTAAGGTGGCGTTCATAATTAGCCTCCTAACAGGCGAAGCTCTGGCCTGGGCCACTCCGTTGTGGGATCAAGGAGATCCGCTGACGGCTAATCTGCAAGCCTTCCTCCAGGGGTTTCGCACAGTCTTCGAGGAACCTGGCTGCACCTCCTCTGCTGCCGCAGCCTTGCTGCGTCTCCGTCAGGGGAACTCCACGGTGGGGCAGTACTCTGTGCAGTTCCGCACCCTAGCCTCTGAGCTGGACTGGAACAATGAGACTTTGGTGGCAACCTTCTGGCTAGGCCTCTCGGGACGCATTAAAGATGAGCTCGCAGGTCGGGATCTGCCATCCTCTCTGGACGAACTGATTCGGTTGGCCACCCGAATAGACATACGCTTCGCCGAGAGACAACACGAGCTCCGCCTCCAACGGGAGGTCACTCGACCACGCCGGCTACCTCGTCTGACTCCTGTATTCCAACGACCTCCACTTCCTCCGCCCATGGTTCCTGAGAATGAACCCATGCGGGTCGAGAAAGCCCACCTGACCCAGGAAGAACGCTCGTAGCGTCGTTTGAGGCAGCTATGCTTCTACTGTGGCGGTTCTGGCCACTTCATCGGGGACTGTCCGGTCCGTCTGGGAAACTCTCGCATCTAGGGCTTGCAGGAGAGGAATCCCTAGGTGTCAGTGCGGCCTCTCCCCGTCTGACCATTCCCGTACTTTGTGGAAATTCGCTGGACAGCACCTTCCAGGCCACCGCCTTTCTGGATTCGGGGTCCGCAGGAAGTTTTATCAGCCAAGCTCTGGTCTCCCGATTTCATCTCCCGGTGACCCCCCTGAAGCGACCCATGTTCGTCTCCTCCGTCAGCGGCGAATGCCTAAAGGACGCTGTTCGGTTCTGCACTGTTCCCCTCACGTTGCAGATAGGCGCCCTGCACAAGGAGACATTGAAACTGCTTGTATTGCCTCACTCCTCTTCAGAAATCCTCCTGGGCCTTCCCTGGCTACAACTCCATGCTCTGACCTTGGACTGGAACACGGGTGAAATCATCCGTTTGGGAGCCTCATGCCACTCAGGCTGCCTTCCATACTCCGTCCTGCTCTACGGCCCACCTATATCAAGCCTACCAAGCCTCTGTCGGGTCTTCCCACTCCGTACCAGGACCTTGCCGATGTTTTTTCCGAAAAACAGGCCGAAACTCTGCCTCCGCACCGGCCGTTCGATTGTCCCATTGACCTGCTTCCTGGGACTACTCCGCCTCGAGGTAGAGTCTACCCTCTCTCTGTCCCGGAAACTAAGGCTATGTCCGAGTATATCCAGGAGAACCTCCGAAAGGGCTTCATACGCAAGTCTTCCTCGCCCGCGGGGGCTGGATTCTTCTTTGTAGAAAAGAAAGACGGTTCTCTCCGACCCTGTATCGATTATCGGGGACTTAACAAAATTACTATTAAGAATCGATACCCCCTGCCTCTGATCTCGGAGCTGTTCGATCGCCTGCGTGGCGCAAAGATTTTTTCCATGCTGGATCTACAGGGAGCTTATAACCTGATTCGTATTTGTGAAGGAGACGAGTGGAAGACGGCCTATAATACCAGAGATGGCCATTTTGAATATCTCGTCATGCCATTCGGGCTCTGCAACGCTCCGGCGGTGTTCCAGAACTTTGTCAATGAAATCTTCCGAAACCTCCTTTACGTCTGCGTGATTGTCTATCTTGATGATATCCTAATCTTCTCCCCTGACCTGGAAACTTACCACCTCCATGTCCGCCAGGTACTCAGACGTCTCCGTGACCACCAGTTATATGCTAAACTGGAGAAATGCCTCTTTGAACGCACCTCGTTGCCCTTCTTGGGCTACATTGTCTCGGATCAGGGTCTCCAAATGGATCCCTCAAAATTGTCTGCAGTTCTACAATGGCCTCGACCTGTGGGCCTCCGCTCCATCCAGCATTTTTTGGGGTTCACAAATTTTTACAGACAATTCATCCCTCACTTTTCCACACTCGTGGCCCCGCTGGTGGCCCTTACGAAGAAAAATGCCAACCCCAGATCATGGCCACCCGAGGCTCAAGAAGCGTTTGATCGCCTCAAATCTGCGTTCACTTCTGCTCCAGTTCTGTCTTGCCCAGACCCGCAGCGCCCCTTTATCCTTGAGGTGGATGCCTCCTCGGTAGGCGCTGGTGCGGTTCTCCTTCAGAAGTCCTCCTCTGGAAAGCTACGTTCTTGCGGCTTCCTCTCCAAAACTTTCACCCCAGCCGAAAAAAATTATACTATTGGTGATCGTGAATTACTGGCTATCAAGTTAGCCTTAGAAGAATGGCGGCACTTGCTCGAGGGAGCTCGTCACCCCATCGATATATTCACCGATCACAAGAATCTTCTCTACCTGCATTCTGCCCAACGACTGAACCCCCGGCAAGCCAGGTGGTCACTCTTTTTCGCCAGGTTCGATTTTCTTCTTTATTTTCGGCCAGCTGGCAAGAACATCAGAGCAGACGCCCTCTCTAGATCCTCTGACACAGTGGGGCTGGAGCCGCCTCTGCAGCATATAATCCCGCCTGAGCGTCTCCTCACGGCGGCCCCTGTCTATCTTCAACGTCTGCCCCCCGGGAAGACCTATGTTCGTCTTGTGATGCGGCCTCGTATCCTGAAGTGGGGACATGCCTCGCGAACTGCCGGGCACCCTGGAGTCCATAAGTCTCTGCAACTAATCTCCCGTTATTATTGGTGGCCCACTCTCGCTCGGTATGTGAGAGACTTTGTCCTGGCCTGTGCCTCCTGTGGCCGTAACAAAGTCCCTCGTCTCAGACCCACGGGTCTGCTCCTGCCTCTTCCGGTGCCAGAGAGACCCTGGTCGCATATTGCGATGGATTTTGTTACTGACCTCCCCGCCTCCTCAGGAAACACGGTCATCTGGGTAGTGGTCGACAGATTTTCTAAGATGGGCCCACTTTGTTCCTCTGCCCGGGTTGCCATCCGCTCCCCAGCTGGCCCAGCACTTCTTCCACCACATCTTTCGACTGCATGGGCTCCCTTTGCATATCATCTCTGACAGGGGGGTCCAGTTTGTATCGAAATTCTGTGTGCTCAGTTGAAGGTTCAGCTGGACTTCTCGTCTGCATATCATCCCCAAACCAACAGGCAGGTGGAGAGGGTCAACCAAGTTTTAGGTATCTATCTGCGACATTTTGTGTCCGCCCGTCAGGATAACTGGTCTGACCTCCTCCCCTGGGCGGAATTTTCCTATAATTCCTTAGACTCTGAGTCCTCTGGAGCCTCCCCCTTTTTTTTTGTGTTTGGACTACACCCCCGCCCACCTCTACCTCTGCCTTTCTCGTGTGACGTCCCCGCCCTGGATACCCAAGTACGGGACATAAAGTCACTCTGGCAAGTCACAAGACAGGCACTTCTACGGGCCTCTACTCGCACCAAAGTCCAGGCCGACAGGTACCGAAGACCTCCGCCCATATTTAAGCCGGGTGATAGGGTTGGCTATCGGCCAAGTACATCCGCTTCAAGGTGCCCAGCTACAAGTTCGGTCCTAAGTATTTGGGTCCTTTTGTGGCACTCTGGCAGCTTAACCCGGTGTCTTACAAGCTCCGCTTGCCTCCCACTTTACGTGTCCCGAACGCCTTCCATGTCTTTCTCCTCAAGCCTGTGGTGCTGAATCGCTTCTCCCGTGGATCTGTCTCGCCTTCTCCCATGGCCAGCTCTGATAACATCTTTGAGGTCAAGGAGGTGCTGGCGGAGAAGACAGTGAGGGGGAAACGGTTCTTTCTTATTGACTGGAAAGGGTTCGGGCCGGAGGAGCGTTCCTGGGAACCTGAGGCCAACCTGTCTCCTGACCTCCTCTCCAGGTTCCGAAAAAAGAGGGGGAGACCTAAGGGGGCGGGTACTGTCACAGGGGTCGCGGGCACTGCTGCTCCCAGCGGCCGCCCCCCTGCCCGCAGGGGGTCCGGTGCGGGCGCCGCGGCTGCCCGCGACCATCCCCCTGCTGGCCGGCGCCGGCTCCCTTACTTCGCCATGCTCCTGTGAACGGCGAGCCGGTCCGTCCTGGCCGCCGCGCGCGTCTGGATTTAAAGGGCCAGTGTCCCGGTAATTGGTCTATTACCGGGAGCTGGTCCTATATAAGGAATACGCCCCCAACACTCCTTGCCAGTCTGTTGGTGTGCATTTAGTGAGCTTAGAGTGTGTTTTGAGTCCGTATTGATTATCCGTGTACCAGTCCATTCCGCTACGGTTCCTGACCTTGCCTGATTGCCGCCTGCCCTGACCGTCTGCCTGTCTCTGACCACGAACCGCTGCCGCCTGCCCTGACCTTCTGCCTGTCCTCGACTACACCTTTGGATTACGATTTTGTACCACGCAGTACCCCGGCCGCCACGCAAGCAAGTCACGTCAGGGGTAACGACCTGGTAGCCCCACGCCGCAGCAAGTCCATCCCGCTTTGCGGCGGGCTCTGGTGAAAACCGGGGGTTACTTAGACTCCGTTCCCTGGCGTGGCTTAACTATCATCGCTTGCGGTGGTCCAGCTTGCTGAAGAAACTTCCCTCATTCGAACAAGTGATAAAGTGCTATTCTACATTTATTAAAATCAACATAAAAAGCTCAGATTTCATTGGACATGTGTCCAGCCGATAGAATCTTGTGTAATAACATGGGCTGCATAGCTTTTATTCTGATTGGAGGAAGAATCAATGGAACCACAGATCAAAAAAGAGACTACCTTGTAAAGAATGGTGTCTCAAATATAGACAATGGACCAATCAAATCAAAAGAAAAAACAAAAAAGTGTATTTAATTCATATTTAATACATAACCTTTAATAAAAAATTTAAAATGAGCACCAGAGGATCCACATGAACACTATACTACAAAAAACAAATTCAAAAAATTTAAAAAAAGATGGATAAAGGGGGCTCAAAGAACATAGTAGGACAGATAGGGGACACACCCTGCAGGGAACCCTGTTAAATCCTACTTGGCCTGGGTTGCCCTAAAAACCTACATACAGGGCAATTGTCCCAAAAAGGGAGCCCCTGTCTGGAGCCTCTCCCTAACACACACTTGCTCTAATCACAAGTGAAAAATATGAGTGTCCCGACATGTTTCCATGCACCAAACACATATCATCAGGGGACAGAAAAGGGAAAATTCACATAGAAAACAGGGAACGGGTAACCCAAAAATGCCAATGTGTACCCTCCAAATTGTAAGGGGTGAAGGATGGGTAGAGAGGTATGATAGCCTCAATATATAGCAATATCTGTACCCTATTGTCCACTAAGTAACAAAGAGGAAACCCAGGCTTTATGAGGTCTAAAGATACTCATAAGAGAGCTGTTAGAAAGTATAAGCCATTAGAAAGTATAAGCCAAAGGTACAGAGCCGCTCGACCCAAAAGGCGTCGCTAGGCAGTTTCATCCGGGGCTCGTGCTCCAAATATATTATCTGCTGCCCCGAATCTTTCATTCCCAGCCGACCCTCATTCAGTACAGTAACACGGAGCCGCATTGTTGTTCTCTATGAGAACCAACGATGCGGCGCAGGCGACTACTGTATTCATTGTGCGCCGCCACCGGGGATTACTGTACGCTGCGTACAGGGTCAGGAAAAGAACATCGTGCCTCCTATGCCGACGGCTGTGTTCTGGGGCTGTCTGTAGAAGAGGAGGAGGAGCAAGGCTGCAGTGAGTCCTGGATGCCGCCTCCTCCAGCCAGCGAGCCACGGGTGTCGGCTCCTCCTCCAGCCTAAGAGCCCTGGGCGCCGACTCCTCCTCCTCCAGCCTGAGAGACCGGGGTGTCGGCTCCTCCTCCTCCAGCCTGGAAGACCAGGGTGCTGGCTCCTCCTCCTCCAGCCAGCGAGAGCCCGCGCAGAGCAGCCGACAGCCTTACAAGGTATTTATAGTTAGGCAGGGTCAAAGCTGGGTATAAATGACAATGTCATGTCTGGGGCTGACCAATATAATTTGCCTTCACAGTAACTGTCAGCTCTGTGGGTCACCCTGACCAACAGAGCTGACAGTCTACAGTTATACTAATCAGCTCATTCATGGGTCAGCAGTGTATATCTGACCCATAGAGCTGATTAGTATAACTGTGGATATATACATCTACCTGACAGGGCATTATATACTTCTACCTAAGGGGTAATATATACTTCTACCTGGGGATAATATTTACATCTACCTGGGGGCAATATTTACATCTACTTAAGGGGCAGTATATACTTCTACCTAAGGGGCATCATATACATCTACCGAGGGGTTTTTATAAAACATCTACCAAACTGAGAAGAAAATAAAATCCCAATTTTCCCTGAGAGGCATTAGTTGCCTATCTAAAAGGGGGACATTATAACAGCTACTTAAGGGGGGGGCATTATAAGCAGCTACCTAACAAAGGGAGGGGGATTATTAAAACCTACCTCCTTAGGGGGAGCCTAAAAAACAAATTTAATATAAAAACTACAAAAATTAGGGACTGTATAGAAAATAGGAAGGGGGTAAGGAGCTGTTTGGGGAAAGGGTAAAAGATTCAAAAAATGTGTGTCTGGTAAATTCGCACAGATTTCCCCAGGAAAGTCACCCATGGGGAAAAAGGCCAAAAGGGAAAAAAAAACAAGGAAAAAGGACGACCACTCCAATCAGAAAAAGGGTACCCATGATTTAACTCCCACTAAAAATCCACTTTTTGCCGTGGGCCCCGGGGGTTCAACTGGTGGGTCACTTTGTGGTGCTTGCATGTGCTCAGGGTTTTTTGGCAGTATTTTTTGGGCCCCTTTACGCAGTGGTAGAATTGGAAATTAAATTTTTCTTGGAAATTTTATGGTTTAGGGTTATAGTAACGGTAAAAGGGTAATATGTGGGGGGTAAAATTGCCCATGTATAGGGTTTTAAATCTGGTGACCATTTTAAATTTAGAGGTTTTAAAACTATTGTACTAAATTAGTGGTTTTTAAAAATTCAATTGGGGTCAGTCCCGGCTTTCTTTATACAGTGATGTTTAAAAAGAGGGACGGGATTTTTGTAAAATTTTGGGGAAAAAATTATGACAAAAACCCACTTTTTTATCTGAAAAACCCCATCCCGGCGGGTTTCACTTTGGGTGGCGTAAAAAAATACTATGTGAATCCCCGCCAAAATTGGGGAAAAAAAGGAACACAGGGGGCCCCATGCCGGGTGTTTTAGGCCCCCCTGCAATCCCCCTAAAAAAACCCCAAAAAATAGAATAAGTAAGGGGTAAAAAAAAAGAAACTACAGCTACAAAAATTAAATTTAAAGTATTCCCCAAAACGGGGCGGGTCTAAAACCTGTTGCGGGTTCAAAAAGATCCCCTAAAACCCCCCGGTGTTTGTTTTCAGCCGGGCCCCCAAGAAAAAAGGGCCCAAACTAGTCTCTTTCCCACCCCGAGAACGGCCGACTTCCGCTGTCTGGGGTTTAGGAGGAAGGATGTGGCAATCAAATTTTTATTGCTTTTTTGGTTCCCCTTTAGAATGGGCATTGCCCCGTGTAGCTCAAATTTTCTTTGGGACGTTATCCAGCAAAATAGAATTTTGTTTTAATTTCCCATTAGAATAAAAGGGCCCCAGTAGCACAGAGAAATTTTTAAAACTTAGTGGGGGGGGCACTCCACAAATTCGTTTTCCGTTGAAAGGGTGCTGGTAAAAATAGGTAAATATAATTTCCCCCATCAACAGAAAAAGATATTAAACCGGCACACAAAAAAATGATCCCAAACAGTTTAATTTTTTTTAATCCACGGGCCCCCAAATTATACATAAAGAAAAGGGTGACTAAAAAGGGACTTTTCTCTTTTGTTAAAAAACCTTTTTTCAAAAAGTCACAAAAAGGGTTTCAAAACGACCAAAACGTCAATTTGAGTCACCACTTTATGTATAAAATTGGAGCCTGGGATGAAATAAAATTTAATCTGTTTGCACCCTTTTTATGTACCCACGATTTAAACAAAAGGTTTAAGTAAAATTTAAAATCTGTAATTGGATAAGGGAAAAAATCAATGAAAACCCTTCCTGGGTGTTTTTAAAATTGATAGTTTACATTTTTTTTTTTTTAAACTTTTAAAGTAGCGCCGGTCACCCAAAAAAAACGCTTTTGTTAAACATTTTTGGGGTGTGTATTTTAATTTTTTTTATGTTGATTTTAATACATTTTTAAAAGTATTTTATTTACATGTTCAATTTGAGGAAGGTTTTTTTTTCAATGAGCCCCAAGATTTATTTTTTGCACAAAGGTTGTTTTTATATTGTGCATTTTTGGGGGGGTTTTTTGGAAAGTTTTAGGGGCGCGGGGTTTCCCCGGGCGCCTAGGACCGATGCACATGACCTTGTTGTATGTAAAAACAATTTGATTTTTTTCCACACAAATTTTTGCATAATAAGTGAGGATCCTCTGACGATTTTAACGGCGGGGTAGTGGTCCATTTGGCCCAAAACCGCAAGTGATGATAGTTTAAGCCAACCCGGGGAAACCGGAGCCAAAAGTACCCCCGGTAATTCACCGGGCCCCCGGGCCGAAAAGGGGGTTTGGGGACTTGGGGGCGCGGCCGGGCGGGGCCAAACGGGCCCCGCTCCCCCTGATGTGCCTTGCTTCCCGGGAGGGACGAGGTAACCCGGAAGAGCCGAAATCAAGAACGTATTTCTTTGGGCGGGCAGTAAGGTCGGGGCTGGGGGGCAAAAGGGGTTTCCCGGGGCCCTTGGACGGGCGGGAAAGGGTCAGGGCAGGGGGCCGGTTTTGGGATTTCAGAAACGGGTGAAAGGGTCTGTTCCCCGAAAAGG